>CAUYQG010158594.1:0-13870 GCA_963574415.1 Tarsius wallacei | reverse complement strand
CTGGGCTCAGGCAATCCTTCTGCCTCAGTCTTCCAACTAGCTAGAACCACAGGTGTGCACCACCACACTCAGCTAATTTTTTGTCTTTTTTTTTTTTTTTTTTTTTATTTGGAGTCTCAATCTGTAACCCAAACATGAGTGCAGTGGCAAAATCATGGCCACCACAGCCTCCACCTGCTGGGCTCAGGCTATCCTTCCGCCTCAGTCTTCCAAGTAGCTGGAACTACAGGCGTGTGCTACCATGCCTGGCTAATTTTTGATTTATTGTAGAGATGAGGTCTTGCTAAGTTGCACAGGCGGTCTTGAACCCCCGGGCTCAGACAATCCACTCACCTCGGCCTCCCAAAGTGCTGGGATTACAGGCTGAGCCACCGAGCCTGGCCTAATTTTTTGATTTATTGTAGAGACCAGGTGTCACCAAGTTACCCAGACAGGTGGGTAATTCTGTTGCTTCCACCTTCCAAAGTGCTGGGATTATAGGCATGAGCCACTGTGCCTCGCTGTGCAAGATGATTTACTAGAACTGTGGGTGAGGTGTGGTAAGGGAATTAAACCTCTTGATGACAGACTCTGACCATCGGAGGTGCCTGCAAGATGCACATAGAGTGTCCAGTACCCTAATAATAGGTATCATTCATTCCTAATGTTTATTTACTGCTCTATCTCTATGTATGCCAATATTATAGAGAACCTGAGGCTCAAGAAAGTTAGGAAGGGTGCCCAAAATCAGGTGCCAGGATTTGAACCCAGTCTGTAGGATAAAGCCTTTGCCCCACCCACCCCCTGCATTTCCTGCCAAGCTTCCCACCGCCCTTTCCTTTTTGTTATTTTCCATTCTCTACTCTTTCCTCTTTGTGATTTCTGGTTCAATCATCAGTCAGCCTTTGCTCTTTGGGTTCAAATATGCTTGTCTGGCCAGGCATGGTGGCTCGTGCCTGTAATCCCAGCACCTAGGGAGACCGAGGAAGGAGGATTGTTTGAGTCTAAGAGTTCGAGATCAGCCTAGGCAACATAGTAAGACCTCATTTCTAAAAAATTTTTTTTTTAAAGTTGCTCTAGGCATATCCATCTATTGGTCAGCTTTCTTTTTGACTCCTTTGCTCTTTGGGTTCAAATATGTTTGTTTTGAAACGTCTATCTCTTGGTCTATATTTGATTTAATTTAATTTAATTTTTTGAGTTGGAGTCTTATTCTGTCGCCCAGACTGGAGTGCAGTGGCATGTTCACGGCCACTGAAGCCTCGACCTACTGGGCTCAAGCAGTCCTTCCACCTCAGCCTTCCAAGTAGCTGGAACTACAGGCATATGCCACCATGCCCGGCTAATTTTTTGATTTATTGTTGAGATGAGGTCCCACCAAATTGCCCTGGCTGGTCTCGAACCCATGGGCTCAGGCAATCCTCTCACCTCAGCCTCTCAAAGTGCTGGGATTATTGGTGTGAACCACCACGCCTGGTCTGGTTCCTTTTTTTTTTTTGACCCCTTGTCCTGCTGACGTCTTTCCAACATTACCCCCCAAGCCCCATTCCTTGCTAACTCTCCCTGGGAGGAAGAATTGAGATTCACAGGTGGTCCTGTATCAGCAGTTCCTGCCCTATTGCTGAACCTTGCCTGGAGCAGCAGTTATCATCCAGGTTCCCTGCCTTCTTCAGAAGCCAGCAGGTTCCCAGAGAACCAACTGGAAAGGGGTGTGCAGCCCAGGGCTCTGGGGCCCCAAAGTGGCAAAAAGGCAGCCACTGGGCAGGCTGAGCTGGCATTTCTGACCTTTGTGGAGAGAGGGCGTCCTTAAAGGGACAGCAAGCTCTTTTCTTTCCTGGTGGCTGACTGCCAGTTCAGATGCCAGGAGTTTGAAGAGGCCATTGTTCTGGCAATGGGAGATGGGGGCCCAGACCGCCCAGTCTCTTTTTCATTTTCTGTTACCAGCTGGGTATCCCCCTCTGATGTATAGTGTGTCAAGTGTGGAGGGACCGTGAGCTGTCTTTGGTCACACACCCTCTTCTCCTTTGAAATCAGCCTTGTCACCAAGGCTAAAGCACAGCATAGCCTCACACAGCACCAGCTCCCATCCCCAGGGCAGCCACTCCAGTGGGAAAAAGGATGGTGTCTGCAGACGTAGCCAACAGCCCCAGTCAGCTGTTTATTTGCTCCAGGTGAGTGTGGTGAGGTGCTGGGACCACAAGTGCCTTTTCTTCAGATGCCTTGCGTGCACCACCTGCATTAGAATAATCACCTTATGTGCTTGTTAAAACTACAGATTCTGAGTTCCAGTTCCAGAACTCCTGGGCCCCAGGAATCTGAATATCAATAAGCACAACAGTTTGAGAACCACCAACTTAATGATTCCCAAATGTTGCCGATCACCAGAATCATGTGGGGATCTGATGAATCAGAACCTCTGCCCAAGGCCCATGAATTTGAGCAAGGCAGCTTCTCTTTAGTGGCTAAGAGCAGGTACCCTGGAGCCGGCTCACTGAGTTTGAATCCTGGCCCCACCAGCTACTATCTGTATGATCTTGGGTAAGTTTCTTTGCCAGTCTTTACCTCTGTTTTCTCAGTAGGATTATGATATTACCCACCGTATAGGGTTATGAAGACTAAAGGAGTTCTCGGTACTGGTATAAAGTCCTTACAACAGAACTGACATATTGATGGAGTACTATGTATGTTTTCATGAATCTCTCCCACTCTTTTTTTTTTTTTTGGATAAACTTATCATCCCGGTTAGAGTTCATGATCTGAATAATCTCTTAGCAGCCAGGTCCCCTGGCTAAACTTCGGTTAGGGAAGGCCTATATCCTATAGTAAATGACCAGTCATTCTTTATGCTGAGCTCAGGCCCATCCTCAGTTCAGTCTGTGTGACTTGTTCTGCAAAGGTGGCCCTGCCATTTGCCTCCTTTGTCTCTTGGTCTATGGAATGAGGAGAAAAATCTCTCCCTGGTTTCTGCCTCCAGTTGATGTGGACAGCATTGGCAAGGCTGTCATGGGAAGGCCCAGAAGCCACATCTATAAGGGCCACTGACTTTTTTGGAGGGAATTAAAAGAAGATAAAGCAAGCTGCAGGCCAGGAATAGCTAGACATAAATACAAGGTATTATAATTACTACCCACAGCCAACTCAGTCCCCTGAGTTAAATTTAACTCTACACAGTCTTCCTGACCTCAGGGATGAAGGATGGACAGATGTGTCTGTGAGGGATTGAGGGGTGTGTGTAACCAAGGATATGTGGGAGCCATCACCCTCAGAAGCATTTTTGAGCCAAAATGGGTACCATGGTTCAGCACGCATCCAAGTTTTTATTATAACTTGTTGGTTTTGCTCAACCATTACTTTTCTGAAAAGGATACTGTTGGACTACATTTTCCCATGTCTAGTACCCAGCTCAAGGCTTCTTTCTTTTCATGTGATTTCACATTCATTTCTCAGAAGCCGTACTTGTCCAGCTGCTGATGGACATTGCGTGAGGTGGGAGGAGGTTGGGAGAGGGACAGTCAACCTGGGAGGATTGAGCTATTCTGTTTCTACCTGCCCATTTTCCCAGCAAGTTCTAGAAAAGAATCAAGGCTGGGTAAAGGTCATTGGTCAAATAGACATGCAGGCAGTAGTATTTTATGGATCCTGATATCAGGGTTTTTAATGAATCAAATGTTGGATTATTTAGAAGAAAACAAGCCAGTCCTCCAGGGCATGTCTCATGGAGATTTTCCATTTCAACTACAAATGTCAGCATGCAGGGACCTGGCAGTGGGCAGTTTCCCCAGCATGCACTCCCTCCCACTTGAGCATATTTTATAAGACTTCCAGAAAGCTGCATAGGGCCATTTCTGTTCTTGGTGGGGGTTTGGATACCTTGGGTGGCTCTGAACCCAGAGTGATGGGTAGGAGCAGGACCTCAGTGGACTGAGAGACACATTTTGTCAACCTGCCTTTGGAGAAGGATTTGCTTGCCTTCTGCCTTGTTAGTTGAGAATATCATTCATTCTTTCAGAGGCTAATGTAAAAGACCCCATGGCTTCCTCTCCTACTTCTATCACCTTCTCTTTGGAGGAGAGTTACTCAGAGGTGGTAACTGCTTTGGGTGGAAATTGGGCTGAGCAAGATGGAAAGACCTTACCATTTTGGAAATTTGTGACTCTGTGGATGTATTTCTGGTTCCCAACAATAGGGGGAGGACCCTGACTCTCAATCTGGAGAAGAAGGATGTGTAGAATAGAAGCAGATGGAGATCTCTGGTGGTTTTCAATACAAAAAATCAGACAGTCATTTGCTCACTGCTACTCTAGAGCCTGGCTGGGTGTCATCTGCCACTGGGCCTTGTGCAGCCACAAGTGATATCTCAGAGTTGGAAACTTTGTAGAGGCTGTCTACTTCGAGATGAGGATGTGAAGCCAGCCTCTTAGGAACTCACTCCCCAAGCGCTAGCCTCTTGCGGTGTTGTCCTGCCTAACTTCTTTTTTTTTTTTTGAGTTAGAGTCTCACTCTCGCCCAGACTGGAGTGCAGTGGCCGCTCCCGGCCACCGCAGCCTTGACCTGCTGGACTCCGGCGATCCTTCCACCTCAGCCTTCCAAGTAGTTGGAACTACAGGCGCGCGCTACCATGCCCAGCTAATTTTTGATTTATTGTAGAGATGTCTCGCCAAGTTGCCCAGGCGGGTCTTGAACCCGCAGGCTCAAGCAATCCACTCACCTTAGCCTCCCCAAGCGAGGGATTACAGGCTGAGTCACAGAGCCCAGCTCTGCCTAACTTCTTAGAGTATTTTCTATTATTTCAAACCCAATCATGCCATCTGATAACTTCTCATCTGGAGAACCGAAAAAAGGACAGACTCTCCTTTTCTTTGGCTTCTCCTCTTCTCTTCCTCCTCCCAAACATTTGATATTTTGTTTACCTTCAGCCATCACTCCTTTAGTCTAAACATCCCTAGTTACTTTACAGTTTTGCTTATGACAGGGTTTCCAGATCCATTCTGTCTTTATTGTCTCTGAACAATAGACCTCATAGAGTATGATACTTGCAAGGTATGCTCCTAGCACCATTGTTTGTGGTGGGATTACTAAGTTTGCTTCAACTGATGAGGCCCAAATGCATCAATTATTCTTAAAGCTACATTGTAATTTTGGTCCATGCTGAACTTTGCTGTTTTTGCCCACTGGAAACTAGACTCTTACACTCCTTACAGATTTGTAAAAGATAGTTCCTTGCCAAAGGTCAGGGGCTTATTCTGCGGTACCACCCACATCAGGGCAGCTCTGGCATCTGAGGTGGGTGCTCAGATGGATGATGGCCAGTGTGTGGACTGTGGGAAGTGGACTTGATTTTGGTTAGAACCACGTTATCCATGATGTGACAAGAGATTGGAATGGGGGCTGGCTTGCTACTTAGCTGCTTTTCTCCTTAGTCAGATTTCCCTACTTGTCCCTTTCCAGTTTCCAGTAAGTTTCAACTGGAAGAATCAGGTTGTGCCAAAACGCTTTACCGAGGGTTGACTTCGCATTTAGAGATTTAGAGGAGAGACAGATAGAGGCAGGAAGAAGAGAGCCCCCGCCTCTCAGCTGCCCAACACAGACACCCCCTCTCCCTGCCACCTTCCCTGCTCCATGATGGTGTGGCTGGTCTTCTCTCCAGCGGTAAGAGGATGTACGGGTAGGAAGAGGAGAGCCAGTTAGTTGGAAGTGGTGATGGGGTCAGAAGAGAGAAAGTAGGAAGAGGGCAGGGCTTGGCAATACATGGTTGGTCACTGACCCTGTTTGCTGTGGTCAGTGTTGCTGTTTTCCCTGCCTCACTTTTTTTTTTTTTTTCAATTTCTGTATTTTTGAGTCAGAGTCTCACGTTGACACCCAGGCTAGAGTGCAATGGCATGCTTATGGCCACCGCAGCCTTGATGTACTGGGCTCAGGCAATCCTTCCGCCTCAGCCTTCCAAGTGGCTGGAACTACAGGCGTACACCACCACTCCTACCTAATATTTTGATTTATTGTCGAGATGAGGTCTTGCCGTATTGCACACACCGGTCTCAAACCCCTGGGCTCAGACAACCCTCTCACCTCCACCTCCCAAACTGCTGGGATTAGAGGCGCGAGGCACCTCGCCCATCCTCCTGCCTCACTTTTTGTAGCTACAGAGCCCATCTTTTCTGTGTCTTCTTAGCACTTGCAAAGGTGTGAGGTAAAGAATAATGGACCTTTAGAGCAGGAAATGACTTAGGAGGTTACAGGCATGAGCTACCGCGCCTGGCCGGATGCTGTCTTTTAAAGTGGGTTTTAGATTGCAGCATGTCAATGACTCCTCCATTAGCCCAATCATCCTCATTAAAAGACAAGGATATATTATATCTCTAATCAGAAGGAGGCCTATCTGGGAACAATAGCGTGACCAGTTTGGATGCTGCACTGGGGGATGGTGGCTAAGAAGACTGACTATTGGCTGGACATGTGTGAGGAAAACGGACACCAAGAAAAGGTGTCCATAGATGTGAATCATCTGCCTTGTAGGTAAATCCAGACTGGATCTGGCCACCTCTCAAAGCAGCTTGGGCACAACTGCAGAAAGCCAGGTACCAAACAGCACTTCCTGGAGTCCAGATCTCTGTGCCATCCTATGAAAAGAGAAATCGTGGCCAGGCGTGGGGACTCAAGCCTGTAATTCCAGCACTTTGGGAGGCCGAGGTGAGGGGATTGCCTGAGCCCACGGGTTTGAGTCCAGCCTGGGCAACTTGGTGAGACCTCATCTCTACAATAAATCAAGAAAAATGAGCTGGGTGTGGTAGTGTGCCCCTGTAGTTCCAGCTACTTGGAAGGCTGAGGTGGAAGGATCGCCTGAACCCAGTGGGTTGACGCTGTGATGGCCGTGAGCATGCCACTGCACTCCAGCCTGGGCGACGGAGTGAGACTCCAACTCAAAAAAAAAAAAAAAGGAAAATCTTGTAAGTTCTCTCAGTAATTACATAAGAGCCTCCTGTTACCCTCTGGAGCGTTCAGGCTGGATTAAAAAGGAGCAGGGTGTGAATGTTTGAAAATGATCTACTGCTTTCTACCTGGTTCCCCAGTGGTCAACCTCCTGAGACACATGGGCGTGGGGAATGGGGGCCAGTAGGTAACAGCAGCACCAGGCACACACCACGCCCCCAACCCCTTCTGGGGACAGGGTCATCACTTTGACTTGCATTCCTTCCTAACTCTTCATGATCTTCTTCCCTCCTCCAACTCTCACGTGCACATACACAGCCACCCACTAACACACTCTGTACACACACACACATTCTGTCACATACACCCTTCCCCTCTCACTAGCTTCCAGTGAATGCAGGGTCCTAACAATAGTGTTTTCGTGATGTGAACTCTATTAGCTGCTAAAACTGGCTGGTTCTCTCTAGTTTAAGAGTGGGCTTGGGTGGAGGAAGATGGAGGGATGGTCATGTGGCTCAAGCCTTGGGCCAGTGGCAGGAGGGACTCAAGGTCTGTTCTTAAGTACAACATATCAGCATCTTAACTGGGACACCCAGCAAGCACACATCCCTCATTAAGACCTTAATCCAGGATTAAACAGAGGTCAGTTACCTCTGCAAAGAGGTGATTTGGAGAGAGACTTAGTCTCTCCTAATAACCTGAAGTGGGCAGAGGGGTGGAAGCCAGAGCCTGGTCATCTGCCTGTCCCAGCGGCCAGGACTCTGTAGACATTCTGAAGTGGGACTGAATCCCCCAAGCCTCAGATTTGGCCTTTTTCTTAAACTTTAGCAAGGTGTCTGGTTTCCTCTATTCACATTCTTCGATGGTAATTAGTAATGAGTCTTAGGTTGGATAGATACCGGAAAAGACTTGGAAACAGATTTGCCTACAGGAGGTTTGTTGGGAAGTGCTCTTGGAAGAAAAGGCATAAGTAAGTGAGGGAATCAGAATTGGGGAGAGGGAGAAGTTAGACTGATGATGCATCTAAAGGAGGCTTTGGACAATGCCATGGAAAGTTCTGGCGCTGGGATGGCCCTGCAGTGTTATCCCAAATTGAGACACAGGGCAGGTTTTCGTGTCCTTTCCAGGACTAGTCATTGGATGTAGTCTATCCTCTGGGAGAGGGCATTTTCTTTGGTGAGGCTGCTGTCTTTAAACCAGGGCAACTCAGCTATGACCCACGGGCGGCTATTACTGCAGGCAGCTGGGGAAATGGGTGCTCACTTGGGAAAGGGATATCATGCCAGAGTGTAACCATTAACACTATAATATTCCTACATTGGACTGGGGACACTCAGGCATACATTGTACTTTGCTTTACATTTTTTTCATTCCCACAGTCACCCTCTTAGAGAGCAGGTGTCATCTCCCCTTGGCAGAGGGGTCTTCTACTGAGGCGGAGCCACATGTGGAAGGTCGGAGGGTAGTTAGTGGCAGATCATGTTCATACCTTGGTGACCGTGGATGGTAGAAAGAACATCGGGCTATGTTGTTTGTGTGATTATTTAATCCCCTTCCGTGATAAACCTGGAGTTGTGGGCAAATTAATTACTCTAATTTGCATAATGAAAGCAGATTAGATCCACGTCTACGTTCTAAAGGTCTCCAGCTCCATTTGCAGCCACGCTCTTGGCAGTTTCTTGGTTCATAGCCTCCCTGCTGGGGCAGTTATGATTGCCTGTAAAGAAGACAGCTTGCTTTAGATTTTCCCTGATAGGTGAGACTCTTGAGTCCTGCCCAGTTTCACCCACCATCCTTCTTACTTTTGCTTTTTTACTTTCATTTCCCTATGCCTTGCTGTATCTCCTGGGCACCACATATGTTCCCGTTGCCACCTGCTTCCCATAGAATCATGACCACAGATTGTTTAATTTATCCTCACTTTCCCCAGTCCCATTTTTTCTCTGCATGGAACATCTCCAGTTCATTGCTCAGTCCTTTCCACATCCGAGACTTTATGTTCTGATCACATATGGGGTCTGTGCTTTCCCTTTGGGGCAGAACCCTTGTAGTGCCTGCCATCCTGGGTGAATTCTTACTTGTGGTCACTTTAATTCTGAAAATCTAGAAAAAGGAGGGTTTTTTATTCTTTTTTCAATAGATCCCAGAATATCATCACTTACCTATATGAGATTGTCTTCTCTTTAAGAGAGCAATTTACAAAACCATAATAATAGAGTAAATGTAATTGAGGTGAATTAAAACCCAAAGATCAAGGAACAGACAACATGGTAGGATTTGCACATTTTGTCTGTGTCTCCAGTCCCTGATGAATGACACCTTGGTATACTGAATAAGCTTGCAGATGTGTTCATAATCTCTTTGGCTCAATTTTCTCTTCTGTGAAATTGGAATAATAAGATTAAATGCAATATAACCCAATGTGCCTTTCATATAGTACCTAGAACAAGGCCTAGCACATAAGTTTTCCATGAGAGTTAGCTCTTATTATATGGGAAATTTTTAGCAGAGAGGAAAAATGTCTTGGATTAAAAAAATTTTAAGTTATCGACTGGATGTGGTGGCTCAAGCCTGTAATCCCTGTGCTTTGGGAGGCTCAGGCGGGAGGATTGCCTGAGCCCTGGAGTTTGAGACCAGCCTGGGCAACTTGGCAAGACCTCATCTCTACAAGCAAATAAAAAAATTAGCCAGGTGTGGTAGCACAAAACTGTAGTTCTAGCTATTTGGAAGGCTGAGATGGAAGGGTCGCCTGAGCCCAGTAGGTTGAGGCTACAGTGACTGTGAGCTTACCAGTGCACTCCAGCCTGGGTAACAGAGCGAGACTCCAATTCACAAATTTAAGATATAGAAAATACAGATCACTAGACTATACTTTCTAAGTTAATTTCTATATTATATTACTAGAGAATTAGGTTAAAATACTAAGGACCAATAATTCCTAAATTTTGCTGCATATTGCAATCACTTGGGGACTTCTAAACAATACTGATTCCTGGCTCCCACTCCCAGACATTCTGATTTAATTGGTGTGGAGTGCACCATGGACTTGAAAACTTCCTGGTGACTCTAAAATGCAGCAAAGTTTGGGAACCACTACCATAGATCATTTGGTGGATTTGTAGTTGATCCTGGCTGATAATCTGGAATTCACTGTAGGGAACATTTAGAAAAAAATAAGGTGATACCCAGGGTCCATTTATTCTCTTTGGTTAGGGTTAAAAGAAAATTTGGGAATAGAGTTGGTGTGCATAATGAAATAGAATTTCGCTAATGAGTAGAAGGAGCCCTAGCTCTGTTGCCAGTAGGCTGTGGACTAGGTTTTTTTGTTCTGCTGGGCTGCATTTGGTCCCAGGGAAGGCTTTTGTAGCTATGTATTCATGTATACTTGACAGTTTGACCTAAAGGGTGGGCACCTCATTTAGGGGCAATATTGGTTGTTATAGGGTGAGTGTAGTGTTGGAGCCATCTGAATCCTCACTCCTCATCTTTCTGGTCATTTCTTGCTTCAGGTTTTAATTATGTAGACATCACTGCTCCTCATGTGAGAGATGCAGTATTAATGAGATGTCTTGGGTTACAGCTGGGTCAGAGGCAATCAATATGCCCATTCGGATACCCCCGACCCAGCTTCCATGGATTAGTGTGTGAGTTGGGGAACTCAGGACAGAGTGGACATCAGTTCTTTCACATTAATGGCTCATAATACATGGACTGTATCCTGAGCATTAATTCTGGAAAGAGTTGTTTAATAGGGTCTCCTGATTGCCAGGGTACAACACTCTTTTACATTTCAAGGATTGAGTTAAAAGATGTTTAATTTGTAATTACCCCTTCTCATTAAAAAAAATTTTGGGGGGACATATTGGACCTCTTTGGCTAACAATTTAGCTTTTTTTCTTCCAAATTTCTTGAAACACTGTGTTTATTTGTCCTCCTGCTCCCTGTCCCTCTTCCACTATTTGACTGCACCCAGTTGATAGAGGTAGCATTGTAGAATGACTGAAAATAGACTCTGGAGTCAGAATGTTTGGAAACAAATCCTGGTTTCTCTATTTCCTCTATGTTATCTGGGGAAATTATTTAATCTCTGAGGTACCTCAGTTTTCTCATCTGCAAAGTAGGACTGATGATGGATAAAAGGAAACATATTAAATGTATAAAAGCTCTGTCTGACTCATAGTATGCTGTAAATGCTTTTAGCCATTGTATTATTACTGAACAACGTGAGGGCAGGGATGATGTGTTACTTATCTGAGCTCCTTTTTCTCATCCTTGGAGTAGTGTGCCAGTGAGGATCCCACCAGAAGACAGAAACCACACCAATAATTTGAACAGGGAAAATTTAATATTAAGAATCATTAGTAGGCCAGGCTTGGGGGCTCAGCCTGTAATCCCAGCACTTTGGGAGACCGAGGTGAGTGGATTGCCTGAGCCCCAGGTTTGAGACCAACCCGGGCAGCTTGGCGAGACCTCGTCTCTACAATAAATCAAAAAAATTAGCCGGGCGTGGTAGTGCGCTTCTGTAGTTCTGGCTACTTGGAAGGCTGAGGCAGAAGGTTTGCCGGAGCCGAGCAGGTCGACGCTGGGGTGACTGTGAGCATGCCACTGCACTCCAGTCTGGGCAACGGAGTAAGACTCCAACTCAAAAAAGAATCATTAGCAAGTGAAAGTGTGGAAAGGACTCTGCAGAATGTAGTTATAACAGATGTAGGGAACAGCTACTACCTCAAGGATTGAGGCAGGGCACTCAGTGAAAGAACAAGCTTATAAGAGGGCCTCCCCACCCCAAGGCTAAGACTCAGCTCACTGGAGAGGTCGTGGCTGTGATCCATTGCATGGCTCAAAAGGTTCTCGAAGTGCTGGTGACTGGAGAACATAGGCTGGAAACTGCCCGCTGGGGTATCAGTGAGACTTATTGGGAGCCTGGTAACCTCTGTAGAAAAGCACCAGAGCAAGAAAGGGATGTCCATTCTACTAATAGTTTCCCTCCAGCGCCCTCTACTGTCAAGATCTAACATTGTGCCAGCTGGCAAATGAGAACCATGTATAGGGTACGGCTCCAGCAAGGTACGGCTCCAGCATCACAAGGTAGGGGGAAGAAGGGCAGATTTGGAGCTGAGGGGCAGTAAATCGATAAATGGCCTAAGTCAGAACAGTGGAACTTACCTTGTAGAGTTGTTTGGAAGGCTAAATGCACTATTATAACAGGATGTGGTTAAATGCAATAATGTTTCAAGTGCTTATTACCTAACAGGTGTTTATGGAAGTAGCATAGTGTGGTGAAAACATGGATTTTAGAAATAACTGTCTGATATTGGGTAAGGATAGGCTTATAATAGTTTTGTCATCAGTTTTATCAAATAATAAAATATGCAAAAGCACCCACCCCTGTGCACATGTAAATTTTCAGTAAATTGTAACTCTTTATTCCTCTTTTTTCTTTCATATTTCACACACTTCAGGAATCTCCTGGATGTCTATGCTTTATAAAAGCGCCTGGGATTGCATGATAAAATTAAAATAATCAGGTTCATTTTTGCATGTCATTCCCCCATAATTCAGCAAATTCAGTTTCAATTAAACTGTTTGGAGTGCTTACTCTGTAAATTTTTTTGTTTTTATTGGGATGCAAGTAGGATTCAGAAATGTAATAAGACCTTGTCCTTTATCATCGATATCTCCCATTCTTGTCAACAAAAATTATTAAGTGCATGAGGTGAATAGGATACTGTGCAGACACCGACTTTCTTTATATAAAATATGATTGAACAGGGCTGGGTTGAATGATTTGGTTCAATTGGATTTTGCAGGTGTACCTTGACTGTTCTTTTTAACACTGATTCCTCCAGGGTACTCTCTGGAAAGTGCTTTTGATACTGCACAAGACTCTCAGAAACCCCTTTTCCTTTTAAAAATAGAAACTATTGTCAGTTTTCCGTATCTCTAAGGGAAAGTTTTAATTCAGAAAAAGGTACCTACTTTTACCTCAATTTTCTAAATTCACCTACAGAAAAGCAGTTTGGGAATTTAGACAACAAATAGCAGTTAAAGTGTGGAGATTGAGTCCGGTGACATAAATTCCATCCATGGAAGTCTAGTTAGCTTTGTTGATTGCAACATGTGCTCTTGGACTCATTTGGCTGCCTCAGAGTTTGTGCTGTACTTTCTTTTTTTTTTTTGAGTAGGAGTCTCACTCTGTCACCTAGGCTGGAGTGCAGTGGCATGCTCACAGCCACTACCGCCTTGACCTGCTGGGCTCAGGGGAACTTTCTACCTCAGCCTTCCAAGTAGCTGGAACCACAGGCGTGCGCCACTCCCCTGGCTAGTCTTTTGATTTATTGTAGAGATGAGGTCTCACCTAGTTGCCGCAGACTGGTCTCGAACCTGTGGGCTCAGGCAGTCCTCTCACCTCTGCCTCCCAAAGTGCTAGGATTACAGGCGTGAGCCACTGTGCCCAGCTGTGCTATACTTTCAAGAAGGACATGGGTACGAAATATGGGTGTCTCTGTGCAAATTTATAAACACTGGTAGAAGAAGAGGTCCATGATTTCTTGATAGCAGGTCAGTAGCACCTTCTTTTCATACACAATATAACGGTTAAGAGCAGGACTCAGGTAAGGCAGATTGGGTTTCAAATGCATACTCTACTGCTTAATAACCACATACTATAAGCAAGTTATTAAACTCCCTACCTCTTAGTTTCATCATCTGAAAAATGGGGATAATATGAATAAGTAGTATCCATTTCTTGGTTGGTAGAATTAAATGAAATACTTCTCAGGGGTTTAGCAAATTACATTGCACATAGAAAGTACCCTTTTGCTATTATCAAGGTAATTTTGTCTTATTGTAGCTTGAGTGAAGAGCTTCTTATCATGAACAACTTATATTCTTTAATGTAGTAGACAGAGTCCAGATTTTCTGATTTGCTTATTTTGTAGCTTTCTTATTATTTAAGGAAGTC
>CAUYQG010158592.1:0-24410 GCA_963574415.1 Tarsius wallacei | reverse complement strand
CTCTGGTTTTTTCTGGGGGGGCCCTTTTGATGGCCATGCACCCCAACCTGGGTGTTGGTGTGTTAAACAAAATAAAAAAAAAAAAAATAAAAAAAAAAAAAGAATTATCAAGAACATTATAGGCCGGGCTCAGTGGCTCAGCCTGTAATCCCAGCACTTTGGGAGGCTGAGGCGAGTAGATTGCCTGAGCCCACGGGTTCAAGACCAGCCCAGGTGACTTGGTGAGACCTTATCTCTACAGTAAATCAAAAGTTAGCCGGGTGCGGTAGTGTGCGCCTGTAGCTCCAGCTACTTGGAAGGCTAAGACAGAAGGATCGCCAGAGCCCAGCAAATCGAGGCTGCGATGGCCGTGAGTGTGCCACTGCACTCAGCCTAGGTAACGGCGTGAGATTCCAACTAAAAAAAAAAAAAGAACATTACAAAGTCAGTGTTTATGAATTCATCGCCTTGATCTGTAAAATGTCCTTAAGAAACAAATGTCTTCAATTTCAAAGGAAATAGGGAGATTTCTAATTAACATGTGTCTTTTTGCCTGGGAGCTAAAGACTTGAATCCTCCTCTTTTTTTAGCTCACTATCTGCACGATGAAAGGAACCAATCTAAGATTCCTAACAGATTCTTGGAATTCAGTGGAACTTAACTAAGTACATTCTACTAAATATCTGCTGTATGTAGCATTGGGTAGTGAAAATGCAATTTTGTATCATTCAGGGAAAAATTCCCATAGTTTCTACAATCTTGCTTTGAGAAGTAACATGCTAGAACAAAGGCTGACATAAAGAGTATTATTTCTTTCGCCATGCCAGTCTGACAGCAAAGGAAGACAACATTTTTCCAAAATGATTTATCCAAAAAACCCTAAGCCCAACCAGGGATTCTCAAGGAATAGGTCATTGTGGTTCATAAGTTTATGGAAAAGCATTCCAAATTCCTTCTGTTCTTTCCTTTACTAGTGACTTCACTTAACCTTGACAGTGACAAAGAAACTTCTCAAAGGAAAAACAACTTTGAAAGGAAAAAGGAATTTGAACAGTAATGCAATCTTAGCCACCCTTTCAACTGGAAATATGAGCATGTAAACAGTGCCAGAAAAATGTGTTAGAGGCATTGCTGAAAATTTTTAAAAACTTTTTCTTAAACTCCTGCAAATAACATAATCTTACAAAGGGAATCAAGAAGGGAACAATCTCTGAGGAAGAAATACTGCTATTTTACTAGTGGGTCTTTAGAAATACCCTAACTTTCCACTCTTCTCTGTTCTAAGAAATCATCTACCTCCACTGGAAAATCAGTCATAGGCAAAAGAGTCTGTGTAACTTACATTATAATGCAAAACAACATTTGCCAGAGCACTCCCATTACTTATCCAGTTAGACTTTTAAAAATATGACACATTATTATTACATATATTCTAAGTTCTCAGAGGCATGAGTGAAGGTAAATTCTACCTTCATTTTAATGTCAGATCCTAAATGAAATTTTCGTCAGCACTTTTTTTCACCTCAGCACTTACACAGTTGCTGTTTTCTTTTTCTGGAACTCTCCTCTCTAGAATTCTCTTCATCATCACTTCTACCCAGCATGTGGTCCATGGATTCAGTAGCAAAAGCCTCACCTGGGAGGTCATTAGAAACGCAGACTCTCAAGCCAGACCCCTCACCTACATAATCATAATCTATAATTTAACAAGATCCCTGGGTGTCTCATTTGCAAACTATAAGTCTCAACTCAATTGTCACCTCCTCAGAAAGGCTTAGCTGACCCCCAGTCTAAATTAGCTCCCTGCTTCACACTCTCACACCACTTATTTGATTTTCCTCATGGCAATTAGCTTTAGATGAAAATATCTTATGTGTTAACTAACATCTAATGTGTTGAGGTTTTTTTTCCTCCAGAAAAATGGGATAAAAGCAGGGACTGTGTTTACACTGTCCACTACTGTTTCACCATCTAGCCTCTGTCATCAATATTTGATGGATGAATGTTCAAATACGGTAAATACCTTAATGATCAAAGATACGGTGGTATAAACCAAGTTTTTGATTTCTCTTTATCTGGCTTTTTCTGACCAAAGTATCAGCCAGAAAAATTATGAGTTATATCAGTTGTTTTGACACAAATCACTTGTAGTACCCTAATTGAATTTAAGGAAGGAAGGAAGAAAAGAAAGAAAGCTGGTCTTGGGAGATAAGATTGTAATAAATGAGATGGCATTGTAAAAGATAGATCTGCAGAGGCAAGTCAAATAATATCCCAGTGGAGTCCCCGACAGGGTGTAAATTACCCTGGTTTCTCATCTTCTAGGGTTTATTAAATACTGAAGATTGAAGCTTCACATTTCCTCTGGTATTGCATGGAATACATCACTAGTTAGTAGTCCTTGAGAAGGAAAAAGCATGCTAATAACATCCACTTATGAAAATCAATCTCAGCCAGGCTTGGTGGCTCAGCCTGTAATCCCAACACTTTGGGAGGCCAAGGCGAGTGGATTGCCTGAGCCTGTGGGTTTGAGACCAGCCTGGGCAACTTGGTGAGACCTCGTCTCTGCAATAAATCAAAAATTAGCCAAGCGTGGTAGCGCATGTCTGTTGTTCCCTCTACTTGGAAGGCTGAGGCAGAAGGATCATTGGAGCCCAGCAAGTCAATGCTGGGGTGACTGTGAGTGTGTCACTGGATTCCAGCCTGGGTGATGGAGCGAGACTCTGACTCAAAAAATAAAAAAATAAAAAATAAAGTAAATTTTAAAAAAAGAAAATTAATCTCACTGACAACCTCCTTTGCTTGCTCATCAGCAAGCCAATGGTTCAGTGTTGGTAGCATGTGCACTTATTGACAGGTGAAATAGAAACAGTTTAGTTAGTTTTGTGCAGCCTTTTCATCGTTCTAGTAAAAACAATCTTCATAAGTATGTTTGAGCTATAAAATACAAATTGTGTAATTTCACCAGCTCTGCATACAAATTACGTTTGCCTTTTAAAAGAACAGTGTATAATATACAGATGAATGATAAAATATATGCTAATAATTTAAAATTTTAGTTTGTATTTACTTAGAATGATAGGAAATAACCAACAAAAAAATACCATGACAAGTTAGGGGAAAAAATGAGGAAGAAAGGATAAAACCTTTTCACTTGGCCGGAAAAATAATAAGCTAACAGGGAAAAAAAGAGAAAGAAAATAAATTAAGAAGGATAAAACTTTATATTTTAGGAAAATAACCTTAACCTCTAATCAGCAAGATGTCTCAAGAGGCTTTTCTTAAAGGGGCCAAACCTTCCTTGCTAACCCTAAGATCATCAAAGCACTTTTTTTTTCTTTTTTGAGTTGGAGTCTCACTCTGTCACCCAGGCTGGAGTGCAGTGGCACACTCCCGGCCACCACAGCCTCGACCTGCTGGGCTCCTGCAATCCTTCTGCCTCAGCCTTCCAAGTAGCTGGAACTACAGGCGTGTGCTACCACACCCAGCTAATTTTTGATTAACTGTAAAGATGAGGTCTCACCAAGTTGCCCTGGTGGGTCTCAAACCTGTGGGCTCAGGAAATCCTCTTGCCTCAGCCTCCCAAAGTACTGGGATTACAGGCTGAGCTACTGAGTTCAGCCCTTTTTGTTTTTTTGAGTCAGGTTCTCACTCTGTTGCCCAGGCTGGAGTGCAGTAGCATACTCACAACTATCACAGCCTCGACCTGCTAGGTTCTGGTGATCCTTCTGCCTCAGCCTTCCAAGTAATTGGAACTATAGGCGAGTACCACCACACCCGGCTAATTTTTGATTTACGGTAGAGACAAGATCTCTCTGATCTCAAATCCCTGGGTTCAGACAATCCTCTTACCTCAGCCTCCCAAAGTGCTGGGATTATAGGTGTGAGCCACTGTGCCCAGCCCACATTTTTGAATATGCTGTCTATTTTCTTGAATCTCATGGCATTTTTCTTTAATATTAAGATTGGCTCATGGCTGGGCTCGGTGGCTCAGCCTGTAACCTCAGCACTTTGGGAGGCCAAGGTGAGTGGATTGCCTGAGTCTGCGGGTTCAATGCTAGCCCAGGCAACTTGGCGAGACCTCTTCTCTACAATTAAAAAAAAAATTGCCTGGGCTCGGTGGCTCAGCTTGTAATCCCGCGCCTTGGGAGGCTGAGGTGAGTGGATTGCCTGAGCCCGCGAGTTCGAGACCTGCCTGGGCAACTTGGCGAGACCTCATCTCTACAATAAATCAAAAATTAGCCAGGCGTGGTAGCGCGTGCCTGTAGTTCCAGCTACCTGGAAGGCTGAGGCAGAAGGATCGCCAGAGCCCAGCAGGTCGAGGCTGCAGTGGCCGGGAGTGGCCATTGCACTCCAGTCTGGGTGACAGAGTGAGACTCCGACCCAAAAACAAACAAACAAACAAAAAATCAGCCTGTCATGGTTGCGCATGCCTATAGTTCTGGCTACTTGGAAAGCTGAAGCAGAAGGGTAGCTGGAGCCCAACAGGTCAACACTGGGGTGGTCATGGGTGTGCCACTGCACTTCTGCCTGGGTGGCAGAGTGAGACTACAACTCAAAAAAAAGATTGGTTCATTAACCAAACCTTCTGGGGCAAAATAGCAGCACAAAACTGGAAAGGAGATTGTTCTCTCTTTGCTACAGGCTCAGATCAAGGTTTATCCAGGACAGAACAATCTGGCAACTACAGATTAGACATGAAGCTTTAAACTTTAACTTTATGCAAACAGGGCAACACAGTCCAGGGGCAAAGTCCATAAGGAATGGTCTTGACATTCTTACCTTTTTGTGACTTGATGACTCTGGACCATTGAGATCTCTAGGTTTGGATCTCCATGGAGAGATATCAGAAAAAGAAATGCTTTCTTCTCTTGGCCCCACGGGATAAAGCTAGTCAGCTAATCAAACTATTTACAGAGCTTCCCAAGCACAGAGCCCTAGAGAGGAAAATGGAAGAGGGTGAGGAGGCATTGCACCTGGGAGGTTGCATGGTGGCTGGTAGATAACCTGGGATATGAAGCTAGAAGTTCACTTTGTACCAGCTGTATGGCCTTGGGCAAGTGGCTCACCCTGTCTGGGCCTTAGTTTCCTCATCCATAAAGTGGGGTCAGTGATTTTTGCCTTGTCTGCCTAATGAATTCTTTTGTGAAAAGTCAAATGAGATCTTTTACAGGAAAGTAATTTTTTTAAACATATTTTTTATTTTTAAATTGTGGGGTACAGTTAAGGATTAGGCATACAAATATGCATTGTGCAGGTACTCTTGTTGATGAGGTGTGCCCCCCCCACCGCGTCCTCAGACAGATATCGACTACCGTTAATCCCACCTCCCTTCCCCTCCCTGCCCCCCCCATAGTTTCCCGCCACTGTCAAAGTCAATACTTTTCTTATAGTGGAAAGTAATTTTTAACAGCAAAAGCATGCCCGAAGTTATATTATTACTAAAGATGAAGCATTCTGGAAAACATTAATGCATTTAGTCATTTAACAGATATTTAATTAAGCATGTCCCACAGGCTGGGTTCTACCTTAGATGGTGGAGATAAATCCATCGCTATTTGTAGAGAGTCTGTGGTTTCCTAGCCAAGGATTAAAAACTATGAAAAAATAAAAAAGGGGTTGCAATTTTCAATAGGATGGTGTGACAGATCTGTACCATTTTGGCCCCTGATACATCACACCTTCCTGTGCCCACATTCCCTGGAAATGCACTCCACTTTCCTAGTCTGCCAGTCAGGAACTGAAGTCCTGAGAGGCCTTGGAGCATTCACTTTGGAAGCATACATGCTGTTGTGGAAGGAGGCCTAGTCTAGGCTCCAGAACAATGAGATAACCCATGGAGAGAGAGGCCCTGCCAACGGCAGCATTAAGGCCCCAGTCATGCAACCCTCTGGTCCCAATGGAGCCACCAGTTGACTGTAGTCTCCTGGATGACTCCAGGGAACCCAGTTGGGCCATGGGCCCAGAGAAAGCCTCTTTGGGAAGGTGATATTTAAGTAACAACTTCAAGAATGAAGCTATTGTGGACTAAAAGTTTGTGTTTCCCCCAATTCTTATTTTGAAGTGCTAATCCCTACTGTGGCTGTTTGTGGAGATGGGGCCTCTAAGAAAGTTATTAATGTTAAATGAAGTAATAATGATGGGGGACTTGATTAGATTAGCATCTTTTTTTCTTGTTTTTTTTTCTTGAGTTGGAGTCTCACTCTGTCACCCAGACTGGAGTGCAGTGACTGCTCCCAGCCACCGCAGCCTCGACCTGCTGGGCTCCGGCGATCCTTCCGCCTCAGCCTTCCAAGTAGTTGAAACTACAGGCGCGTACTACCACGCCCGGCTCATTTTTGATTTATTGTAGAGATGAGGTCTCGCCGAGTTGCCCAGGCGGGTCTCAAACCCACGGGCTCAGGCAATCCACTCACCTCAGCCTCCCAAAGCACAGGATTACAGGCTGAGCTACCGAGCCGGCTCAGATTAGCATCCTTATAGGAAAAGACCCATATAGCACTCCCTCCTGCCCCCTCCTCCCAATGTACTCACTGAGCAAAGGGCCATGTGGGGACATAGCAAGAAGGTGGTTGACTGCAGGTCAGAAAGAGAGCTCTCACCAGAAACTAAATTGGCTAAAACTTTCATCTTGGACTTCTAGCTTCCAGGATGGTGAAAAAATAAATTTTTGTTGTTTAAGCCACCTAGTCTATGGTATTTGTCATGGCAGCCTGGCCTGACTAACAAAGAAGCCATGCTGATATCTGGGGAAGAGCATTCCAGGCAGAAGGAAGAGCTGGTGCAAAAACCCTTAAGTACAGGGAAGTTGGAATGCTGTGATACTGGAGCATAGTACATGACGAAAGAATTGGAGGACACGGGGTCAGAGAGGTAAGGGGGTGTGCAAATTAACAGGCCATTCAAAGACCTTGTTGGTGGAGAGTGTTGAGGGGTGGAGTGATATTTTTTCAAACGACATGCATTTCTGTAATATTTGACTTTTGTTTAATGATGAACATGTTAATCGGGAAAAAAGACATCAGAACACTTAGAAGCCTGCATAAGAGTAAGCAAACAAGAACAAGCCGTGACCTTGAATGCCAACATGTGAGTACAGAAGAAAAGGGGAGAGAGGGAGAGAAGAGGAGTAAAAGGGTAGGGGGAAAGCGATTGTAGCTCACTAGAAGTACAAGTCCCCTCAGGCCACCATCCTTGGAGTCTTTGAGAACTTGTGTTCTTTGTACTGCACTCCCACTCTTAGCTGCACTTCTGCAGTGGTTCCTGGCAAGAAACGTGGGGCAGGGAGCAGAGAGAGTGGGCAAGAACTATACTAAGACTAGGCACTGGGACTAAAAGTATTCATGCTTTTTAGCCTATTTTGTTTTGTTTTTTAAGGTGCCCAGGCTGGTCTTGCACCTGTGGGCTCAGGCAGTCCTCTCACCTTGGCCTCCCAAAGTGCTGGGATTATAGGGGTGAGCCATCACGCCTGGCCTGTTTTTTTTTTTTTGAGTTGGAGTCTTACTCTGTCGCCCAGACTGGAGTGCAGTGGCCGCTCCCGGCCACCACAGCCTCGACCTGCTGGGCTCCGGTGATCCTTCCGCCTCAGCCTTCCAAGTAGCTGGAACTACAGGTGCGCGCTACCATGCCCAGCTAATTTTTGATTTGTTGTGGAGATGAGGTCTCGCCAAGTTGCCCAGGCGGGTCTCGAACCCGTGGGCTCAGGCAATCCACTCACCTCAGCCTCCCAAGGCTGGGATTACAGGCTTAGCCACCGAGCCCGGCTCTATCTTCATTTGTTATCCAGAATATTTCTACAAAGGCAAACCTCCCTTCATCAACTGTGATTACCCTGAGGTGTCATCTATATAGGAAGGGCAGGATGAATGTTACTTCTTTTCCTTTATTTGCTTATTTTCAGAGAAATGAGTCGGTTCCCCAAAGAAGACCAGCAAGTTAAGAAAAAAACAGTATTGCTGTTAACTCATGGATTTAAA
This sequence comes from Tarsius wallacei, assembly GCA_963574415.1. Classification (NCBI taxonomy): domain Eukaryota; kingdom Metazoa; phylum Chordata; class Mammalia; order Primates; family Tarsiidae; genus Tarsius; species Tarsius wallacei. The sequence continues at coordinate 16,455 of CAUYQG010158592.1, read as the reverse complement.
CATATTTGAGGTGTTTCAGTCCATCACAGTTACTCTTATCGATGCTGAGAATGTCTTTTTGTCCTAGAACCAATAGTCTTTGATATTTTTCTGGCCATGTGGAATAATGAGAAATTCCAGCCTCAGTTTGTACATTTCCTGCCCCAGGTCTGAAATCAACTGTTCTTCAAAAAAGCCCTAGTTCTTTTTAGTGGGAGATAATACTTAGGGGCCATAATCCAGGCACTAGGGGTTTTCATAATTAGTGGGGACTTTTCAGTAGGCAGAGATAAGAAAAACATTCCAGCCGAGGAAACCAAGTGAGACCTCGTCTCTACAAAAAAATACAAAAATTATCCAGCTGTGGGGGTGCATGCCTGTAGTGTCAGCTACTCCAGGGACTGAGATGGAAGGATTGTCTGAGCCCAGCCGGCAGAGGCTGCAGTGAGCTGGGATCATGTCACTGCACTCCAACCTGGGCAACTGAGTGAGACCCCAACTCAAAAAAAAGGAAGCACATGTATGTATGTATGCCTATATAATATGTGTACATATTAACTGTGAAATGTTCATTAGTTAATTCTAATTTTCAATAAAGTCCAGAGCAATAGGGCTTTTCAACTTCTTCAATCTTAGATCTTTATCTTCTTTTTTCTGTACCAGAAATCAGTACATTAACATACTTTCTTGCTTTATTTCACAGCATTTGCACATAGTCCGAAAATAATATCAGTACTATCTCCAAACAGTTGAAGATATTGTACAGTTCTTTTTAATCCTATGGTGTATTCTATTAGGAATGGACTGTCAAATTAGTGTTATTTATTTATTTTTGAGTTGGAGTCTCACTCTGTCACCCAGGCTGGAGGGCACTGGCACGCCCCCGGCCACCGCAGCCTCGACCCGTTGGGCTCAGACAATTCTTCAGCCTCAGCCTTCCAACTATCTGGAACGACAGGCACGTGCCACCCTACCCAACTAATTTGTCGCGGGGTGGGGGGGATTTGTTGTAGAGATGAGGTCTTGCCAAGTTGCCTAGGCTGGTCTTGAACCCGAAGGCTCAGGCAATCCTCTCACCTTGGCCTCCCAAACTGCTGGGATTATAGACTTGAGCCACTCTGCCTGGCAAATTAGTATTTTTGTAAAGTCACTTGAAATAATTCTTTTCTATTTGGTTTTGCCAGCAACTTAAAACATCAAGTGTGTTTTTTCTTTATTTATTTATTGATCTTAGATGTGGCTTTTAAAAAATTTAATTTTTTGCTTTATAAATTATAAGTTATGTAAAAAAAGTACGTGTGTGTGTGTGTGTGTGTGTGTGTGTGTGTGTGTATTGAGTTGTAGTCTCACTCTGTTGCCCAGGCTGGAGTGGAGTGGCATGCTCACGGCCACTGCAGCCTTGACCTGCTGGGCTCAGCTGATCCTTCCATCTCAGCCTTTCAAGTAGTAGCTGGGTGCAGTGGCTTACATCCATAATCCCAGCACTTTAGAAGGTGGAGGTGAGAGGAGTGTCTGAGCTCAGGGGTTCGAGACCAGCCCGGGCAACTTGGCGAGATCTCATCTCTACAATAAATCCAAAAAAAAAAAAAAAAATGTAGCCGGGCTTGGTGGTGCACTCCTGTGGTTCCAGCTACTTGGAAGGATGAGGCAGAAGGATGACCTGAGCCCAGCAGGTCGAGGCTGCAGTGGTTGTGAGCATGCCACTGTACTCCAGCCTGGGTGACAGTGAGCCTCCTACTCAAAAAAAAAAAAAAAAAAAAAAGGTCGTGCTGCAGTGAATAGCTTTGTATATACACCCTTTTATTTTTTTGCTGGAGTTTCTTTGGATAGATTCCTAGAAATAAATTTGCTAGAAATTGCCATATCATCCCCTCCACTCCCCAAACAGAGATTTATAATTTTGCCCTGTTACCGGCAATGGTCAACAGTACTACGAAGTGTTGTTTGAAGCCTCAGAAACCGATCCTGAACAGCCCATGGGTTGCATTCACTTCTTCCACGGATTCCTAGAGGTTGCAAGACGTCAGAATCAGAAGCTACTCAAAGTCTGATCCACGGACCAACAGCATGGTTGTCACCTGGCATCTTGTGGGCAATGCAGGCCTCACTCCAAACCTACTGAATCACAAAGTACAATTTAATAAGAGCCTTGGGCAATTTATATTACATTGACAATGGAGAAGCACTGGACTGGAGCTTTGTTCCTCAGTACCATAGCCACCAGCTACAAGTGGTTATTTAAATGAAAATGAATTAAAGTAAAAAACAAATAGAAAATTCAGTTCCTCATTCACATTGGCTGCATTTCAAGTGCCCGATAGCTACATATGGATAGAGCCTACCCTATTGGATGGTGTTTATATAGACTAGACAGCTATGGCCAAGAGGTTACCAGAGGGTGGGACAAGTCAGAGGAGAAAATTCACTGAGTGCTTCATGTGGGTGGGTGCTATATAGGTTGCATCAATTAACTCTTAAACCTGTAAAGCTGTTATTGCACTCACTTAAGAAGCATAAAAGAACTACATACTCTAAAAAGGAACAGGGGAGGGTCTTCTGATTCAAAGACTAGGGTTCTTTCTACTATTAGTTCAGAAGAAATACATTTTCCTTTCCTGAAGGCCACATCTGAGATATACTCTCAACCAGCTCAAGCCTGTAATCCCAGCACTTTGAAAGACTGAGGCGAGAGGATTGCCTGAATCCAGAGGTTCGAGACCAGCCTGGGCAACTTGGTGAGACCTCATCTCTATAATAAATCAAAAAATTAGCTGGGTGTGGTGACGCATGCCTGAATTCCAGCTACTTGGAAGACTGAGGCGGAAGGATCACCTGAGCCCAGCAGGTTGAGGTTGTGGTGGCTGTGAGCACACCACTGTACTCCAGCCTGGGCAACAGAGTGAGACTCCAATTAAAAAAAAAAAACCCAAAATAAAACAAAGCAAGACATGATGTGAACCACTATTTTCACTTGCTGCACTGGTTTCTCGTCCGTGTTTGTTTATTCCTTCCTTTCTCTCTCTTTCTCTTTCTGTCTCTCTTTCTCTCTCTCTCCCTTTCTCCCTCTCCCTGGATGCTTCTTGCTACATTGTCCATGCTGGAGTGCAGTGACTATTCACAGGTGCAGTCCCACTACTGGTGGTCAGCATGGAAGTTTTGACCTCTTCAGTTTCTGACCTGGGTGGGTTCATCTCTCCGTAGGCAACCCGGTGTTATGGCTTCTGGTGTTATGGTCTGAGTAATGCTCGGCTGCTCTCTCTTGATACCGATCAATCAACAGGCAGGAAATTGGTAGAAAGAGGTTTATTTCTGAATTCAAATCCAGGGAGCAGGGCTGGGCTTCTGACCTTTTTGAAATGATTCTGCTCACCCTTCAGGTTTTACAGTCCGCTTTGATAAGTTCAGGGTCGTTGGTACCTATACATTGACTACGTGACCGCAGAGCATTGTGTGGAACTTAAATCACAGCCACATTTTGTCAATAATGACGTTTATGGTGCACTATTTCTTGGCACCAGTTACCAGAGGTGTCTTATAACTTTTATCAGTAACACCAGGCAGGGGTGTTCATCAAGCTTGCCATAGAGTAAAGGGACTTCACAAGGCCTAAGACATCGTGCATTACTACAGGTTGATGTACACAAAAGTTACAAAAAACACCAGACTTACGATTACATTGACACAAGAGTTATTCAGATCCCAAGATTTAGGATTACATCGACACAAAAGTTTTCCAAATCACAAGATTTAGGATGACATGGACGCAAAAGTTATAGGAATAACAAGATTTAGGATGACATGGACACAAAAGTTACATAAATCACAAGACTTAGGATTACCTTGTTACTCTAGTAGTCAAACCTGTGACTGCTAAGAAAAGGTAGTAAATGGGAATTAAGTTCGGGTTTCTTTCAAGTTACTTACTGGGAGTGCAAAGGAGATAAGGGGAAGCACACCTTTTGTTAACCCTCAGGAATGAGGGTACTTGCAGGAGCGCTCAAACCCTTGCCATGCCCTTCTCTAGGGGTTGTGGCAATATGGACAGACTGTGGCGGGTCTCAGCATCACTGGGAAGTCATCGTATTGATGCAGGACTTAGTGTGGACGCCAGGTCGGCATAGTGCTCTACAGTTCAGAACTTCTGGACTCAAGTGATCCTTCTGCCTCAGCCACCCAAGTAGCAAGGGCTATAGGAACGCGCCACCCTGCCGGCTCATGTTTCAAATTTAAATTCTCAGTTTGACCTACCTCCTGAGCTTGTATTCTTTCTACCATAACATTCCTTGAGTTCACCTATGAGGCTCTCCTATATATGGTATTTGTCTACCTTGCATTTTAACATGATGGAGTCTTTTTTTTTTTAAGCTGGAGTCTCTCTCTGTCACCCAGACTGGAAGGTAGTGGCACGCTCACAGTCACCGCAGCCTCGACCTTCTGGGCTCAGACGATCCTTCCTCATCAGCCTTCCAAGTAGCTGGAACTATAGGCATGCACCACCGGCCCCGGATAATTTTTTGCTTATTGTAGAAATGAGGTCTCGCCAAGTTGCCCAGGCTGATTTCGAATCTGTAAGCTCAGGCAGTCCTCTCACCTCAGCCTCCCAAAGTGCTGGGATTATAGGCATGAGCCACCACGCCTAGCCCATGAAGGCATCTTAACACAAAATATTTACTGAGCACCTACTCTGAGTAAGACATAATCTAGGCATGAAGAAAACACAAACTTTTTTTCTTTGCTTGCCTTCCTTTTGAGGTAATGATATATGCTACCATATTTTCTATTTTTTAATTATTTTATTTATTGTAGAGATGAGTTTTCCCCAAGTTGCCTGGGCTGGTCTGGAACTCACAGGCTCAAGCAATCCTCTCACCTGGGCCTCCAAAAGTGCTGGGATTATAGGCATGAGGCACCACGCCTAGTCTTTGATTTTTTTTTTTTTTTTTTTGAGTTGGAGTCTCACTCTGTCACCCAGACTGGAGTGCAGTGGCTGCTCCCAACCACTGCAACCTCGACCTGCTGGGCTCCGGCGATCCTTCCACTTCAGCCTTCCAAGTAGCTGGAACTACAGGCGCGCGCTATCACGCCCGGCTAATTTTTGATTTATTGTAGAGATATGGTCTTGCCAAGTTGCCCAGGCGGGTCTCGAACCCGCGGGCTCAGGCAATCCACTCACCTCAGCCTCCCAAAGCGTGGAATTACAGGCTGAGCCACCAAATCTTTGATTTTTTAAAGTTTATCTTTTTAGCCACTTTGAGGCTTGAATATGACTTTATTATATCAGTGTGGGTTTTTCAAAACTGCAAGCTGCTTGTGCTTACTAGAATTCGATGATACATTGATGGCCACCTTTTTGAATCATAGAACTGTGGAGATGGAAATAAAACAGGTCTTCTCAGCTGTGACTGATGGTATAAAGAGAAACTACATAAAATTTATTTTCAAGCTTGCTTCCGATACAATTTAAAAGGCTTTAGAAATAGAAACCGAGTAGCCTGTATGCTTAGTGTGAGGGCTTGGCCTAAATGAATATTTCTTTTCAGATTCCTAATAGGATTTTGACACACCTGCTGAAAGTTATTATGCTCTACCAGGTATTTACAGGTGGCAGATGTGATGGATTTAAAAATCTCCCCAAAGTAGCTGTGTTCCACAGAAGCCTTTTCAGCTATAAGACTAAATCCTGCCTTTAGCTGCAACGCGTATCCGCGTAGCACAGATTCATGGAGACAAAAAGGGAGGGGAATGTGTGATTTGCATTCAGACAAGCATTTTATCAATGATTTGAAACTGCTTTTTTCCCCCTTCAAATAAAAAGGAGAGAATAATGTAATGGTTTGCCATCCTGATTGTATCTTAGCCTTGTCTGGGAGACTTTTAAAATAGGCTGATACTTGGCTTCCACCTCCTGAGAATCTGATGTGATTGGCTGGAGTCTTGGTGTCAGTGTTTTTTATGGAGCCCCAGTGATTTTTAAAAATATACAACCAGGTAGAGAATTGCCTGTCTAACCAGAAATTGCAGTTGAGGAAGAGCTAACGAAAGGAATGGACCCCGTCATTGTGTCGCATGTATACGTTATGTAAAACCAGTGTTTGAACGAGGCAAACTTGTATTAGAGCCTTTTGGAGACTCAGTCTTCCTGCAATTGTTCACCTTTGTGGTCTGTGAGCTAGTGGCTCATCCTCTGTGAACCTTCTCCAGGAAATCTTGGCCCTTTCCCCCATCACTGCAAGCACAGTTCTTTTTTTTTTTTTTTGAGTTGTAGTCTCACTTTGTCACCCAGACTGGAGGGCAGTGACACACTCCTGGTCACCGCAGCCTCGACCTGCTGGACTCAGGTGATCCTTCCGACTCACCTTCCAATAACCTGGAACTATTGTCACGTGCCACCAAGCCCAGCTGATTTTTTTTTAAATTGAATGTAGAGATGAGGTCTTGCCAAGTTGCCCAGGCTGGTCTTGAACCTGTGGGCTCAGAGGCAATCCTCTCACCTTGACCTCTCAAAGTGCTGAGATGATAGGCATTAGCCACCATGGCCGGCCAAGCACAATTCTTCATTTACTTTGTTTTCTTTAGAACAGGGTCTAGCTCTGTTGCCCAGGCTGGAGTGCAGTGGCATGACCATAGCTCACTGCCGCCTTCAACCCCTGGGCTCGGGTGAGACTTCCCCCTCAGACTACTGGGTAGCTGGAACTATTTTTTTTTTTTTAAGAGACAGAATTTTGCTATGTTGCCCAGATGGGTCTTGAACTCCTGGCCTCCAGCAGTCCCACCTCAGCCTCACAAAGTGCTAGAATTACAGGTGTGAGCCACCGTGCCTTGCCACAATTTTTATTTCAGCCTTTTCCGATTTTATCGTGGTTCTGTGTTATCAGGTCTGACTCCTCAACTAGATCGAAAACCCCTTAGGATGTTCGACAATTGCAAACATCCTTTAAGCACTCACTGTGTGCCAGGCACCACTGATCACAGAGGAGGTGATGTCCCTGTCCTCCTGGAGCTCAGAGTGTGGTTAGAAGCACCACAAGCAGTGTGGTGGGCGCTGTGGTCGAGGGGTGAGGGGTGTGGTACTTCATCCGGGCACACAGCATGAGCCCCGATCTGGTCTGGGCAGAAGAAAGAGGGTCTGGGCCTGGGAAATAGATGGATCTTTTTTTTTTTTTTTTTTGAGTTGGAGTCTCACTCTGTCGCCTAGACTGGAGTGCAGTGGCTGCTCCCGGCCACCGCAGCCTCCACCTGCTGGGCTCCGGCGATCCTTCAGCCTCAGCCTTCCGAGTAGCTGGAACTACAGGCGCCCGCTACCACGCCCAGCTAGTTTTTGATTTATTGTAGAGATGAGGTCTTGCCAAGTTGCCCAGGCGGGTCTCGAACCCGCGGGCTCAGGCAATCCACTCAACCTCAGCCTCCCAAGGCGCGGGATTACAGGCTGAGCCACCGAGCCCGGCTAGATGGATCATTTTTTAAAAAAAATTTGGAGTCAGAGTCTCACTGTCACCCAGGCTGGAGTGCAGTGGCATGCTCATGGCCACCGCAGCCTCGATCTGCTGGGCTCCTACGATCCTTCTGCCTCAGCCTTCCAAGTAGCTGGAACCATAGGTGTGTGCCACCCAGCCCAGCTAATTTTTTAAAATTAATTGTAGAGACCAGGTCTCACCAAAGTTGCCTAGGCTGGTCTTGAACCCGTGGACTCAGGCAATCCTCTTACCTCTGCCTCCCAAAGTGCTGGGATGACAGGCGTAAGCCACAGCGCCCAACGTAGGTGGATCTTTTAAACTGTGAAATTTCTTGTTCTTGGATTTTTTTTTTTGAATTGGAGTCTCACTCTGTTACCCAGCTGGAGTGCAGTGGCACGCGCTACTCACGGCCACCACAGACTCAACCTTGTGGGCTCAGACGATCCTTCCTCCTCAGCCTTCCAAGTAGCTGGAACTACGGGCACGTGTCACTGTGCCCGACTAATTTTTTTTTTTTTTTTTGAGTTGGAGTCTCACTGTCACCCAGACTGGAGTGCAGTAGCCGCTCCCGGCCACCGCAACCTCGACCTGCTGGGCTCCGGTGATCCTTCCACCTCAGCCTTCCAAGTAGCTGGAACTACAGGTGCGCACTACCACGCCCGGCTAATTTTTTTATTTATTGTAGAGATGAGGTCTTGCCAAGTTGCCCAGGCAGGTCTCGAACCCGCGGGCTCAGGCAGTCCACTCACCTCAGCCTCCCATGGCGCGGTATTACAGGCTGAGCCACCAAGCCTGGCTTAATTTTTTGATTGATTGTAGAGGTGAGGTCTCGCCAAGTTGCCCAAGCTGGTCTTGCACCAGTGAGCTCAGGCAGTCCTCTCACTTTGGCCTCCCAAAGTGCTGGGATTATAGGCGTGAGCCCCTGTGCCCGGCATCCTTGGAATTTCATTAACAGCCCATGAGCTTTGGTGAACATGTGGCTGATGGACTTACTGACTGAATCAATGAATGAAAGAAGGTATGATTTCATGGGCAAGCATATGCGTGTGTGTTGTGGAGTGGAAGGGATTTTAAGATATGGGCTTTTGGCTTCCTGGGAGAAAGGAGAGGAAATAAAGTTCCTTACAAGCTTTCCTTGTTTTATTCCTAACTTCTTGAATTCGCAGCACATAGCCAAACAGCAGTGTGGTGGGAGGTGACCCTCAGCCCATGCTCTGCCTGTTTCCCCTGCCCTGTTCCCAGTGGTCCAGGACCTGTTTCTCCATCCCTGCCCCCAGAGATCCAGGACTCCTGTTCTCCGAGCTTTCTGGTAGCCTGGCTCCACACAGCATGACGCCGCCGTGGGGGAAGTCTGTTCTGGAGTGGGACCATATCCTGCCTTTGAAGTTCACTTCGGTGGAGGTTCCGTTTGAAAAACTGGCAGGATATGTCCCAGGGTCAGATGCACATTGCATGTTGCTTCTGGCAACTTCCCTTCCACAGGAGCAGGTCTTGTTAGGATGTAGTGAGTCCCTGTGTTCAGAATTCACACAAACTAGGACCTGGTGGTGAAACGCAGTGGGTGTGTGGAGCCATAAGTCACGAAGATTGTTTTCAGGTCTTTGCTGTCTCTTCAAGTCTGAGTGGTTTTTTGTTTCTTTGTTCAGTCTCCCTCTCTCTCTCTCTTCTCTCTCTCATTCTTGCTCTTCCATTATAGATGAGATCATCGTGATTTGGAGCCAAGGGAAGTGCATTCCTGTAACTTTCAATCTCCCTCCTCAATTTGTGACTCTGCCTTTTTTAGGAGATGGCTGTGTTTTATAGTCGGAGGACAGCTCACTTAATCGTGTTATTTAGAATGCAAATTTGAGCTTACCGGAGGAACTTTGTCAATTTGTGAACAGGGTTTAGTGCTTCCACACTTCTTATTCTCACTTATTTCAAATTTATAATTGCTTTCCAGTCCATTATGGGCTGTGAAAAATGCCCTGCATTTGATTAGGTTCCTGGCCACGTGATTAGATTTTTCTGTGCCGGAGACCTTGGACATTCATCTCTCATGATGTATTAGGGAAGCAGAAGTCAGGCCAGGCGCCTTCTTTCCTGACAGCAAGGTGGGTGCAGGGGTGCTTTGAAGAAGGGGTTTTCTAATATAAGCACTGTTAGAAATTCTTAATGTAAGATGAAGAGGAGAGGAAGGAGAGATACAGAAGGCAGGAAGGTACCAGCTGTGGCCAGGCCTGTAATCCCAGCATTTTGGGAGGCTAAGGCAGGAGGACCGCTTGAGCCCAGGAATTTGTGACTAGCTGAAGCAACATAACGAGACTTTGTTCCTGCAAAAAAAAAAAAAAAAAAAAAATCAGAAAATTAGTCAGGCACGGTGGCACGCACACTCCTGTAGTCCAAGCTACTTTGGAGGCCGAGGCAGAAGGTCGAGACTGTGGTAAGCTGTGATAGTGACATTGCATTTCAGCCTGGCAGACAGAGTGAGACCCTGACTCAGAAACAAATAAGGCTGGGCACGGTGGCTCACACCTATAATCCTAGCACTTTGGGAGGCCAAGGTGAGAGGACTGCCTGAGCCCACGGGTTCGAGACCAGACCGGGCAACTTGGCGAGACCTCATCTCTACAATAAATCAAAAGATTAGCCGGGCGTGGTGGTACATGCCTGTAGTTCCAGCTGCTTGGAAGGCTGAAGGGGAAGGATCGCCTGAGCTCAGCAGGTCAAGGCTGCGGTGGCCATAAGCGTGCCACTGCACTTCAGCCTGGGCAGCAGAGTGAGACTCCAACTCAAAAACAAAAACAAAAGAAAGATACCAAGTATAAGACATGACCTTGCCATTTATCCCAAGACTATGTGCTGTAGGTGTAGCAGATGTTTAATGGGCAGGAGATTTGGGCATTGCCTCTGTTGGGTCTGTGATCTAGTGTGGTGCAAAAGATGCAAAGAATTACACAGAAATTAGATTGGAAAATATAGTTTATTTAGAAAGTAAATGAGAGAGAGAGAGAAAGAGAGAGAGAGAGAGAGAGAGAAAGAGAGAACGAGAACCCAAGATAGGGGAGGAGGCCAAAGCTTAGGGAAGCATGGCCAGACCAGAACTTAACAAAAACATTGGTCGTGACTGTTTGAAGTTGAATGTTTTTTACCCTTTCCCTTTGATGTGGGCAGGGCATTAAGGTGATTGGGTAGTGGTGTGTTTTACAGATGGGTGGGTCAGTTACTTGACTGTTGCCATGGTGATGGGGTCTGTCTGTATCACAAAGGTCTGGAAGGGCTGATCACAGTAGATTAGGTTAGCTTGGCTTTCCATGGCTGGAGGCAAACACTTGGAATAGAAAAGCTAGTTAATACAAAACAAGCTGGGGAGGGCATTGTGAAAATATCTATAGTTACCTCTGAGAAACTGGTTCTGTGCTTGGCTAATGATTAGAGGGTAAGTTAACGTGAACTGCTAAGAAAACATGGCAGGACTAGGCAGCGTCAAAATGGCTGCTCCTTGGCTAAGATCACTTCATTAAATTATTCCATTTTGGCATTTCACCCTTTCACTCTGTTCCTGTGGCTTTAGGCAAAACACTTTCCTCTTCTGGGCCCCAGTGTCCTCGAGGCAAGTGAGCATCACTTGAGATTCTGCAGTTCGGAGACTTTATTCCAGGGAAGAGATGAACTTTCTCTAGCTTTTCTTTAAGCAGATTGGAACCCTGTGGTCCAGTCCATTAGTAGTTAAGAGCACTGACTTCTGCCTTTTACTTCTAGTGTGACTGTGGGTGAATCAGGAAAGCACTCCGAGTCTCGTTTTCCCTGTCCGTAACATGAGCGTCATAATACTCTCATCAAAGTTGTTGTCAGGATTATGTTACTGAGAATGTACACAGTGATGGGCACTCATTGAACAGCGAAATACAGGAAAATTGGAACCGTTTCCAGGTCCCCTCTCCACATGATTCCTGGAGGAGGTTTATGCTGGGGATAATAACATGAAATGAACACTCTTTCACCTTTTCTTTGGCTTTGGTCCCAAACTCCTGTAAACTCTTGGTGCAATATACGGGGCCAAGTGGTGAATTTCTTTCTAAAGTGTATACACACACACATTCATGTAGTGAGTGCCATACAGTAATGAAAAAGAAGGAATTAGAACTAATGTATCAATATGGATGACCCAAACAATGTTGATCAGAACTGCAAGTTGCAGAAGTATATATATAGTATGATGTCATCTATATAAAGATTATTTATTTTTTAGCCGGGCTCGGTGGCTCAGCCTGTAATTCCATGCCTTGGGAGGCTGAGGTGAGTGGATTACCTGAGCCCGCAGGTTCGAGACCCGCCTGGGCAACTTGGTGAGACCTCATCTCTACAATAAATCAAAAATCAGCTGGGCATGGTAGCGCGCGCCTGTAGTTCCAGATACTTGGAAGGCTGAGGCGGAAGGATCGTCGGAGCCCAGCAGGTCGAGGCTGCAGTGGCTGGAAGCGGCCACTGCACTCCAGTCTGGGCGACAGAGTGAGACTCCAACTCAAAAGAAAAAAAAAATTATTTATTTTAAAAAATTTTTTAACTTTTTATTTTAAAGATGTGGGGTACAATTTAGGGTTAGCTATACAAATGTTCATTATTATATAAAATTTAAAAACAATGATGTTTGCTGCTTAGGGATACTTACATCAATATTAAAATATATAGAACTGCATGAGAATAATATACACCAATTTCTTTTTTGAGTTGGAGGATGATTTTTTTTTTTTTTTTTTTTTTAGTCAGGGTCTTACTTTATCGCCCAGGTTGGAGTGCAGTGGTATGATCACAGCTTAGCATGGCCTCCACCTCCTGGGCTCAGGCGATCCTTCCACCTCAGCCTCCTGAGTAGCTGGGACTACAGACACACGCCATCACACTTGGCTAACTTTTTAAAAATTTTTGTAGAGACAAAGTTTTGCTATGTTTCAAAGGCTGGTCTCAAACTCCTGGCCTCAAGCATTCCTCTCGCCTCGGCTTCCCAAAGTGCTGGCCAGAGGATATATTGATGTTGGTGGTAGTTCATTTCGTACAGTGCTGTTAGATACTTGAATACATGTTGATTACACGTTATACTTTGTTATTTTTTAATACTTTGTTATATTTGAAATATATAAGAAATTTTAAAAATTAAAAATTAAATAAGCTGTGACAGCATAGATGAGGCTTGGGGAGCTAGGAAGGGGGTCAGATGGTAAAATCTCTTGTAGTCTATTTTTTTTTCTTTTTGAGTTGGAGTCTCACCTTGTCACCCAGGCATGCTCACAGCCACTGCAGCCTTGACCTGCTGGACTCAGGCAGTCCTTCCGCCTCAGCCTTCCAAGTAGCAGGAACTACAGGTGTGTGCCACCATGCTTGGCTAATTTTTCTTTTCTTTTTTTTTTGAGCTGGAGTCTTACTCTATCACTCAGACTGGAGTGCAGCGGCCGCTCCCGGCCACCACAGCCTCGACCTGCTGGGCTCCAGTGATCCTTCCGCCTCAGCCTTCCAAGTAGCTGGAACTACAGTCACGTGCTACCACACCCGGCTAATTTTTTTGATTTACTGTAGAGATGAGGTCTCGCCAAGTTGCCCAGGCGGGTCTCGGATCCGCGGGCTCAGGCAATCCACTCACCCCGGCCTCCCAAAGTGCTGGGATTACAGGCTGAGCCACTGAGCTCGGGCAGTTTTTCTTGATTTGTTGTAGAGATGAGGTCTCACCAGGTTGCCTAGGTTGATCTTGAACCTCTGGTCTCAGGCAATCCTCTCACCTCAGCCTCCCAAAGTGCTGGGGTGAGCAAAACCTCATCTTGACAAAAATGTTAATTAGTTAAAGTTTTAAAAAACCTCCTTTTCTTAGCAAGCGTCACCTTTTTGTTCTTGTGCTAAGATTGTTTGAGGTTACTTTCAGATTACTGACACAAATATTCCGGCGGAAAGAATACTTTGTAAACTCTTAGGACAGAGATTCTGTGTCCTTTGCTGTTTTGGTATTTTCCACTTTGCTTAGCAGCTCTGGACACAAAGTACTTGTTTAACTGAAAGAAGGAACAAAGAAATAAGGAAGTAGTGATACATACGAGCCTTCAATTCGAGCCTTCAATTCTCGAACTTTCAAGGATGTGAACGTGTGTTCACAGGTCCAATCATGTAATTTATTTCACATGACTGGCGTACATTGTCATTTGTGTGCATTCTCTACAAGTGGTTGTGCTTTTGTGTACAGTAGTACAGTATATTTATTTCAACCCCAGAATGTCTGAAAGCAAGCATAAAAGCAGCGGTGATGTAGCTGGTACTGTTCAGACGTGTCAAGTGGTAACAATGGCTAACTTTTTTGGATTTAAAAACGTGCTCTAGAAACGGAACTTGTTTGTATATAGGGGACTAAGACTGTGTACAATTCTGAAGTTAGGAGAAACACCAGAAGGTCCTCGAAAGGAAATAATTCTACATCCTAGTAAGTAATAGAAGGTTGGACATTCAATTGGATAACCTTGGGCACCTTACCTCGTCTCTGGACTTCCCTTTGACATCTGGAACGTGAGAAGGTTGGACTCAGTGGTCTTAACCTATCCCTGGGAGAGTCGCCAGGGGAGCTGAAAGAATGCCAGTTTCTAGACTCTGCCCTAGAGACTGTCAGATAAATGGTCTGATTTGGGGCTTGGGAATCATATTTTTTAAAAATCATATTTTAACCCTGTTAATTCTAATGTGTAGCTGGGGTGGAGAACCAGTGAGGTGCGTGAACTCTGAAGTTTGTGTAATAATGAACTCACATTTTATGCCTCTCTGTTTTTTTTTTTAAGTTCAAAGAAGTATGTGTGTGTGTGTGTGTGTGTGTGTATGTATGTATTTATTTTGAATCGGAGTCTCACATTGTCACCCAGGCTGGAGTGCAGTAGCATGATCATGGCTTACTGCAGCCTTGGCCTCCTGGGCTCAGGCAATCCTTCTGCCTCAGCCTCCCAAGTAGCTGGGACTACAGGTGTACGCCACCAAACCTGGCTCATATTTTAAAACTTATTTTTGTAGAGATGTTGCCCAGGCTGATCTCGGATTCCTAGTCTCAAGCAGTCTTCCCACCTCAGCTCCCAAAGTGTTGGAATTATAGGCATGAACCATCACGCCTATCCATGGAATTATTTATGTAGAGAACATCTGAAATAAAAGTTGCAGTGTTCTTAGTCCTGGTCCCTGACCCTTCCAGGAACTGTCTATCTTCGTCATCTCTTAAATTTCTTCCTCATAGATCTTCAAACTTTCAGTGTTGTTGCTTTTTGCTTATCTTCCAAACATACTTGAGTTTCTTTGACTTTTTAACAAAACAATGGGACCCCTGTCCTCAGCACTGCTGCTCATTCTTTAAACTCTTTCCCTGTCTCAATTCTCCTCCTTTTCATCAATTTTTTAAAGGGTGCTTTATGTTTGGTGCATTCACTTGCACATCTTCCACTTACTTAGCCTATTGAAATCTGACCTTGGACATGACCGCTAACAAAAAGTTTTCCTTCCAAGATCAAGTACCTTCCAGCTTGCCATCGTACTGTGACACGTCTCTCTGCAGTTTTGGACATCATAATATTGGTGATCTTTTCCTTCTTAAAGTGTTTTTCCACTCTTAGCTTCTGTGCCATGGCATTTTTTTTTTTTTTTTTTTGAGATGGGGTCTCATTCTGTCACCCAGGCTGGAGCGTAGTAGCGTGATCATGGCTCACCATGACCTCGACCTCCTGGGCTCAGGCTATCCTTCCACCTCAGCCTCTAGAGTAGTGGGATGACAGGTGGGCACCTTCATGCCCAGCTAATCTTTTGATTTTTGTAGAGACGAGGTCTCACTATGTCGCCTGTGCTGGTCTCAAACTCTTGAGCTCAAGTGATCCTCTTGTTTCAGCCTCCCAAAGTGCTGGGATTATAGGCATGAGCCACCATGCCTGGCAATGTTTTTAGAATTTCTTGTCTTTCTCTAACTATTGTGTCTCATCGGGAAAATGGGGAAGTGTCATATATGGGTATATATGGTAATTTCTTTACCCACTTACATTCATTTATTTTTGAGTGACAACAAAGTGCCAGCTATCTGTTGCTGTGTAACAATTGCCACAACTCAGTGGCTTAAAACAACGCATATTTGTGATCTC
Source organism: Tarsius wallacei (assembly GCA_963574415.1). Lineage (NCBI taxonomy): Eukaryota > Metazoa > Chordata > Mammalia > Primates > Tarsiidae > Tarsius > Tarsius wallacei. The sequence goes on along the minus strand of CAUYQG010158592.1, from coordinate 899 downwards.
ACAGTTTTTATGGATCAGGAATCTGAGTGTGGCTGAGCCCTGTCCTTTCTCAGGGTCTCTCACAAGGCGTCGGCCACTCTGAAGTCTCATCCAAAGACTCAGCTGGGGTGGGATCTGTTTTTAAGCTCCATGATTCTGACATGCAGGCAACATTGAAAATGCCCTTCCGGAAGAGCAATTGAAGAAATCAGGTCCCTTGAAGAAGGAAAGGATGAGAAGATGTTGAATACTTACTGAAAAGGGGGAATTTAAAACTAGAGTTAAGCTGAGTTTTTTTTAAAATGCCACATGTGACATACCTGGTTGAAACGCCAGCATCACGGTATAAATGAGGAACAACAAACAATAGTTGATAAAGCTCTGAAGCATGGGAGTGTTCACTTTGTATCTTTCTGCCAAATACTGGCTGGTGATGGCTGTCCCACATATACACAAGGACAGCATCTGACCCAGAGCAATCGTTTTCAAAATATTCCTAAAAAATAAAGGAAGAAATCAGAATGACTAGCAAGTAAGTTGCACTTACACACTCACTAAAATGCTAACCACAAAGGGAAATCCTAATTATTCCAGGTGGGCTTTATTTCATTTTATTGCTTACTTTGTGTACACAAAAATTAAACTGTTGACTTTTGAAAGACTACATTTCTATTCTCTTTTACATTTGACTCCCCCACTCGCCCCTACAAGGACACAGTCCCTCATTTCACTGACCATCTATTGATTACTTGGCTATGACATACTTTTTGAACTGTGTGTGTTTGTGTGTGTGTGTGTGTGTGTGTGTACTTGCACATGTGGCATTTTAAAAAAAACTCAGCTTAACTCTAGTTTTAAATTCTCCCTTTTCAGTAAGTATTCAACATCTTCTCATCCTTTCCTTCTTCAAGGGACCTGAT
>CAUYQG010158591.1:0-26263 GCA_963574415.1 Tarsius wallacei | reverse complement strand
ATGAGTGGATAGCCTGAGCCTGCAGGTTCGAGACCTGCCTGGGCAACTTGGCGAGACCTCATCTCTACAATAAATCAAAAAATTAGCCGGGTGTGGTAACGCGCGCCTGTAGTTCCAGCTACTTGGAAGGCTGAGGCGGAAGGATTGCTGGGGCCCAGCAGGTCGAGGCTGCGGTGGCTGGGAGCAGCCACTGCATTCCAGTCTGGGTGACAGAGTGAGACTCCAACTCAAAAAAAAAAAAAAACCAGAAAAGAAAAAGAAATGCCTCAGCATCTTCCTAACCAGAGAAGTGAAAGCCTTTACAATAAGAACTACAAAACACTGCTCAAATAAATCCAAGAAGACACAAACAAATGGAAAAATATTCCATGCTTATGGATAGGAAGAATCACCATTGTTAAGATGTCCATCTTATCAAAGGTAATCTACAGTTTTAATGCAATACCCATTAAATTACCAACATCATTCTTCTCAGACCTGGAAATGACAATACAGAAATTCATATGGAAACATAAATGACCACAAATAGCCAAAACGATCCTTAGCAAAAGAAACAAAGCAGGAGGTATCACATTTCCAGCCTTCAAACTTTACTATAAGGCTAAAATAATTAAAATAGTGTGGTTTTGATGCAAGAACAGGCATACAGACCAATGGAACATGACAGAGATTCTGGAAGCAAAGCTTCAATTTCTCAACCAACTCATCTTTGACAAAATCTCCAACAACAACCACTGGGGAGAGTAGAACCTGTTCAGTAAATTGTGTTTGGAAAACTGACCACATGCAGATGACTGAAACAGGACCCTTACCTAATCACCATACACAAAAATTAACTCTAAATGGATCAAAGACCTAAACATAAAACCTCAAACTATAAGAATCTTAGAAAATGCAGGAGACATCCTTATGGAAATTGGAACTGGCAACCAACCCTGATAAAAACCCCAAGTGCCCATACCATAAGAGATAAGATAGACAAGTGGGACCTCATCAAACTTATGAGCTTCTGCAAAGCAAAAGAAACCATCAAGACAGATGGGAGACAGCCCACAGAATGCTACTCTAACTTTCTATTGATACATGTTAGTATCGTATTTCCTTCTTGATCCCTTTACTCTTAATCTACCTGAGTCTTTTTACCTAAAGTGGGCTTATTATAGACAACATAAGATGTGTCTTGACTTTTGTATCCACTCCAAGAATCTCCATCTTTTATTTGTTATATTTTGACCAGTCACATTTAAAGTGGCTATTGATATGTATGGATTCATAGTTATCATGTTTGTAAGTGCTTTTTTGGGTTACATTTATTCTTTGTTTCATCTTTCTCCTCTTTATCTGCATTTTCTGTTTTTAATTGGGCATTTTACATGATCCCATTTTATCTCCTTTCTTAGCACATCAATTATATTTTTTTAAAAATTAGAGATTGCACTAGAGTTAACAATACATTTCTGATTAATTTAAGAACACCTTCCCATAACACTTTGCCACTTCATGTGGAGTATGGTTGTGCTATAGCATTCTTTCCTCCTGTCCCTTTTGACATTGCTGTTCACTTCACTTATCTCATGTCATAATTACATGATTCATTGCTACCATTATTAATTAAATATGTTAGTTAAATTAAATATATGAATAATAAAATATTTTATTTTGCCTTAATTTATTTTCTCTCTTTTGCTCTTGCTGTGTGTGTGTATGTTTGTGTATGTGCTCTCTCTCTTGTAAATTTCTGTTTCTGCACTATATCCTCCTTCTTGAAAAATTTTATCACTTTTTACAGTATATGACCTACAAGAAAAAAATTAGTCAACAGGGTTCAGGACTTGGAAGAAATAGACTGGGAACACTATAGCTGAGAAAGATAACAAGTAGGTTAGCTAGATCAAAGGGTAGATCTACTTTTGGTTCTTTAAAAAATCTTCATACCAGTTTCCATAGAGGTTGTACTAATTTACACTCCCACCAAGAGTGTATAAGTGTTCTTTTTCTCTGCATCTGCACCAGCAGTTATTCTTTTTTTGATTTTTAAATAATGGCCATTCTGACTGGTATAAGGTGGTATTTTATTGCGGTTTTAATTTGCATTTCCCTGATGATTAGTGATGTTGAGCAATTGTTTATATACTTGTTGGACATTTGTATATCTCCTTTTGAGAGATATCTCTTCATATCATTGGTCTACATTTAGTGAGATTATTTGCTTTTTCCTTGCTGATTTGTTTGAGTTCTTCATAGATTCTAGATATTCTTCCTTTGTCAGATGTGTAGTTTGCAAATATGTTCTCCCACTCTGTAGGTTGCCTATTTACTCTGTTGATTATTTCTTTGGCTTTTTCATTTACTTAAGTCCTGCTTATTTATTTTTATTTTTGCTGCATGTGCTTTTGGAATTTTAGCCATAAATTATTTGCCTAGGCCAATATTCCGAATAATTTTTCCTAGATTTTCTTCTAGGATTTTTATGGTTTCAGACCTGCCATTTAAGTCTTTAATTTATCTTGAGTTAATTTTTTGTGTATGGTGAGAGAGATCAAGTTTCATTTTTCTGCATGTAGCTATCCAATATTCCCAGCATCATTTGTTGAATAGGGTGTCTTTTCCCCAGTGCATGTTTTTGTTTGCTTTGTTGAAGATCAGTTGGTTTAGGTATTTGGGTTTATTACTGGATTTTCTATTTTGTTCCATTGTTTCACGTGTCTGCTTTTGTACCAGGACCATGCTATTTTGGTTGCTATAGTCTTGTAGTATAATTTGAAATCAGATAATGTGATAACGCCTCCAACTTTGTTTTTTTGCCTAGTATTGCTTTGGCAATATGGCTCTTTTTTTGGTTCCACATGAATTTTAGGATGGTTTTTTCTAATTCCATGAAAAAATGACATTGGTAGTTTGATAGGAATTGAATTGAATCTGTAGATTACATTGTGTAATATGATCATTGCCACAATGCTGATTTTTCCAATTCATAAGCATGGGATGTTTCCTTATTTGTTTATGTCCTCTACAATTTCTTTCATCAGAGTTTTGTAGTTCTCCTTATAGAGATCTTTCAAGTACTTGGTTAAATAAATTCTAGGTATTTTAGCTTTTTGGCTGCCACTGTAAGTGGAATTGAGTACTTGATTTAATTCTCAGCTTGGTAACATTGGTGTATAGAAGTGTTACTAATTGTGTGTGTTGATTTTATATTCTAAAACATTACTGAGTTTATTTATCAAGTCCAGGAGATCTATTGGAATAGTCATTAGAATTCTATGATCATATAATCAGCATATAGAAATAGGTTGATTTTTTCTTCTCCAATTACCCTTTATTTCTTTCCCTTGCCTTATTACTCTGGCTAGGATTTCCAGTACTGCATTGAATAGGGGTGATGAAACTAGGCATCCTTGACTTGTTCCAGCTCTGAGAGGGAATACACTCAACTTTTCTCGACTCAGGATAACATTGGTTGTGGGTTTACCATATATGACTTTTATTATTTTGAGGGATGTTCCTTCTATGCTTATTTTGCTGAGGGTTTTTATTATGAAGGATGCTGGATTTTTTAAAATGCTTTTTCTGAGTTTTTTGAAATTATCATATGATTTTTGTTTTCAATTCTGTTTATGTGATGGATCACATTTATTAACTTGCATATGTTGAATCATCCTTGTGTGCCTGAGGTAAAACCTACTTGATCATGGTGGGTTTTTGTTTTTTTTTCTTAATGTGCTGTTGAATTCAGTTCACCAGTTCTGTGAAAGTCTGGTAGAATTCAGCCATGAGTTCATCAAGTCCAGGGCTTTTTTGGCAGGGGGAGGGGAGACTTTAAATTACTGTTTCAATCTCACTACTCATTATTGGTCTGTTCAGGGTTTCTATTTCTTACTGGTTCATGGCTGGGGACTGCATGTTTCCAAGAATTTGTACACTTCCTCTAGATTGTCTAGTTTGTTTGCATACAAGTGTTTATAATCTCAGATGATCTTTTGTATATCCTTAGTATCAGTTGTAATGTCTCCATTTTCACTTCTGATTGGGCTAATTTGAATCTTCTTTCTGCATGTCTAATCTAGTTAGTGGCCTATCAGTTTTGTTTATGTTTTCAAAGAACCAAATTTTTGTTTCATTGATCTTTTGTATTTTTTATGGTTTCAATTTCGTTTAGTTCTGTTCTGATCTTCATTATTTATTTTCTTTTGCTAGCTTTGGGCTTGGTTTATTCATGTTTTTCTAGTTCCTTGACGTGTGATGCAATATTCTCCATATGTGATCTTTGTATCTTACTCATGTATACCTTAAGTGCTATAAATTTTCATCTGAGCACAGCTTTGGCTGTGTCCCACAGGTTTTAATAACTTGTTCTGTTGCTGTCATCCATTGTGAGGAATTTTAAAATTTCCATCTTGATTTCATTGTTGACCCATTGTTGATTCATTCAGGAGCAGACAGTTCAATTTTCATGTATCTGTTTTGCAAATTCTTAATTTTTAGTTTTATTACACTGAATTCTGAGAAGGTGCTTTCATGAATTCAGTTTTAAAAATTCATTGAGGCTTGATTTGGGGCCTATGTATGGCCTATCTTGGAGAATGTTCCATGTGTTGATGAGATAATTATATATTCTGTAGTTTGGGGATGGAATGTTTTGTAGATGTCTGTTTGGTCCATTTACTCTAAGGTGTAGTTTAATTCCAACATTTCTTTGTTGACTTTCTGCTTTGATTGTCTGTCTATTGCTGTCAGTGGAGTGTTGAGGTCTCCCACTATTATTGTATTGCTGTTTATCTCTTTTCTTAGGTATAGTAGAATTTGTTTTGTAAACCTAGGACCTCTGGTGTTAGTTGCATATATTTTTAAAATTGTTATATCTTCTTGTTGGACTTATCCCTTTATCATTATATGATAACTTATCCCTTTATCATTATATAATTATATTCTTTTGTTTTTTTTTTTTCGCTGTAGCTGATTTAAAGTGTTTTGTCTGATACAAGAATGGTTACTTCTTCTTGGTTTTGACTTCTGTTTGCATGGAATGTTTTTTTCACTCCTTTACCTTGAGTCTATGGGAGTCTTTGTGTGTTAAGTGGGTATCTTGAAGTTAGTAGATATCTGAACTGTGCGAGTGGTAACAAATTCCCTTAGCATTGCTTGTCTGAAAAAGTCTTTTTTTCTCATTCATTTATGAAACTTAGTTTTACAATTACAAAATCCTTGGCTGACTATTATTCTGTTTGAGGAGGTTGAAGATAGGGCCCCTATCCTTTCTAACTTGGAGGGTTTTTGCTGAGAAGTCTGCTATTAGTCTGATAGGTTTACCTTTTTAAGTTATTTGATGCTTTGTCTCACTGCTCTTAAAATTTTTTCCTTCACATTAACTTTGCATAACCTGATGACTGTATGCCTTGGATGACCTTTTTGCAATGCATCTTCTAGGTTTTTTGCAGGGGAGAGGGTGTTGAGGGTTTCTTGTATTTGGATGTTTAAACTTCTATCTGGAAGTTTTCCTCAATTTTTCCCTTAAATAGATTTTCCAAATCTGTTGTTTTCTCTTATTCCTCAGCAACACCTATAATTATTAGGTTTGGATATTTTACATAATCCCACATCTCTTAGAGACTTTGTTCCATTCTCTTGATTTTTTAAAAAATTAATGTCTGATTGGGTTAATTCAAAAGCCTTGTCTTCAAGTTCTGAGATCCTCTCTTCTACTTGTCTACTGTTCTACTTATCTTCTGTTAAAACTTTCCGCTGCATTTTGTTTTTCCCTAAATGATTCTTTCATTTCCAGGAATTCAGTTTGTTTGTTTTATAGTGTGTAGGAATTTGGAAATTTTTTCATTCATTTCCTGAATAGTGTTTTTTTTAAAAAATCTTTATGCTTGTTTCCAACTTGCTCCTTGATTGCATTGAACAATTTTGTAATCAACCATTTGAATTTAATTTCTGGAATTTCAAATGCTTTATTTTGGTTAGGGTCCAGTGCTGAAGAGTTAGTGTAGTCTTTGGGGGATGTTAAAAAGCTCTGTTTTTCATATTGTTAGAATTATTTTTCAGTTTTTTTCTCATTTGGGTAGACTACTTCTTCTTGAGGTTGGCAGGGGGCTGACATAGGCACTATAGGGCTCCCTTGGTCATATGTAGTCTTGGTGCGGTGAGTTTCTCAGTTGCCACTTATGGCAGTACTGTACTATGTACCTGCATGGGTTCAAGATGTCTTGAGGGTCAGGGTGGCTTTGATAGTGAGTGATGTCACTCACTGGGGTCTAGGATCAGACATTCTCAAAAGTTGAGGTATTATATCAGATCTAATCGACTGTGCCAGTTGAGCTCTGGCTAGGAGGTGGAGATGTGAGAGAGAGCCAGTTGCAATGGTGGCTGTGGGCTTTCTGCTTGGCCTGTGTTTTCCCGAGGAAGTGCCCAGCTGACCTAGGTGATGGGTGGGGCTGTGGGGACTATCCAATTTCTCTGTCTCATGCCTTTAAGCTCGGTGTGGGGAGTTGATATGCTCATGCTCCTCACCTGTATGAACTATTGGCTACCCTACTGGGGACTGAGAAAGAATCCCCAGTCACTGGAGTAATGTTGCTATGTTGTGCAGTGGCTACAGAAAAGAATTTACATGAGAGGTAACAGATTACTATGACAAAAAGTCCCACCTACCTCTCTAACCTTAGCCTCTGGTAGTCTGCCTCTGGAATGTAAAGATGCCCCTTGCATGGGTTTTTTCCAAGAGAGCAGCCCCAGCCAAGAACTGAATACTGTAGTGGAATTTGGCCTTGGGGCAAATGAAAGCTCAGGTCTTCCTGTTCCCTCCCAGGCCAGCTAAAAAGCAGCTGGCAGCAAGATTTGAGTTCCTAGGGAAATAGCTGCTGGAGCTGTTCAGGGTTTTTGTTTCTGCACCCCTGCACATGGGTTTTGGCAGAGCATGGCTGTGGATAAGGCAGTTTCCTGTGAGGGATTGGAGTCCTGTGAGGCTCACGAGGCCTTCAAAGTTTGTGGCAGGATCACAGAACTTATGAATGCTCCTCACTCACTTCTCCCACTGTGTCCAGAGGTTGTTCATGGTTTGTGTAGTGATCCAGGTGAGTTTACTTGGTTCCAACTCAGGCCGATACATTTTTCTCTTTTTTTGTGCTCTGTGGATCCTATCACTTCTCTGGTAGACCTTATTACTTTTCATGTGCTGGTGGTCTCCTTCCTCTCTAAGCTCTGAGTAACTTTCACTATTTTGGTTTGCTCTGTGGGAGAAGCACACTCCAGCTGCTTCTCATAGTCCATCTTAATCCTATCTCCCCTCTTTGGCATTTCCTTTTTTTTTTTGAGTTGGAGTCTCACCCTGTCGCCCAAGACTGAAGTAAAGTGGCACGTTCCCGGCCACCACAGCCTTGGCCTGCCGGGCTCCAATGATCCTTCTGCCTCAACCTTCCAAGTAGCCAGAACTACAGGTGCGTGCTACCACTTTTTGATGTATTGTAGAGAAGAGGTCTCACCAAGTTGCTCAGGTGGGTCTAGAACCTATGGTCTCAGGCAACCCATTTGCCTCAGCCTCCCAAAGTGCTGGGATTACAGGCTGAGCCACCAAGCCCGGCCTTGAGCATTTCTAATGATCCATTGCACAAGGCTAGTTTCCTTTAGGGCTAGCTGGGGATTTTTTTGGTACTGAATGACAGCTCAGTCTTTGTCTCTCCAATTTTTCTTCTTTCATTGTTTTCTACAAATATTGCTCTCAAGAATACTCTTGAATAATCATCCTGTGTGCCAATTTCCTCCTCAGAATCTGACTTTTAGGAAACCCAATTTATATCAGGTCCTGACATATATACCTCAAGATCCTGAATTTCAAGCTTAATATTCTAGGGACTGAGACATTTTGAAGGATTTTGTGAGAGGTAAATATATCTCAATATGTATGGGAAAATTAATAATTATAGCCATGAGTGTGGACTATGTTAGATTGTAAATATGGTCCTCTTTCTTCACTGCTCCCTATATTCAGGTCTTTTGCCACATTACTTTTCAGTGATCTTCCATTTTGGCTCAGTGCTTGGCCATATGACTTGTTTTGTCCTAGGATGAAGTAGAAATGATACGGTGCCAATCTGAACTTAAACCTCAGAATGCCTTACCTATTGTTACCTTTCATGCTTTCTTGTTTCTGTACTTTAGTCTGCTGGGAATTGAGAAATACATGGAACAAAGCCAAGCCACTAAGACTATCCAAGCTGAGGTCAACATAAATCAGCTGGAAGTCAATGAGCATAGATACGAGGAGGAGGCCACAAAAACAAAACAAAACAAAACAAAACAAAAAAAACCCTAAATTATCTTTTGGAGAGTGGGCCCCTTGTTGTACAGGCTTCCTCCACTAGGTTATTGTTCTAGGATCCTATCAGCATCATTGTAACTACTGACATTGTTGTTAGAGGCTGTGTTCAACTTCAGTGAATTTTTTTTTTTGAGATTCTTTCATTGTGTTTGCCCATTTCATGATGGGTGATTTACGAGCACACTTGCCCACAGTGAGCTGAGTGTTCAGCAGTTTTTGACCAAAAATGGCATGACTCCCATGCTCAACCCTTCTTATTCACCCAATCTCACCCTGAGTGACTTATTTTTTGTTTCTCTGGATGAAAAAATTCTCAAAGGTAAATGTTTTGTTGATGTGGAATAGGTGAAACAAGAAATGGCAGAAGCACTAAAAGGCATCAAAATTGAGTTCACAAACTGTTTTGAGCAGTGGAAAAAACATCTTGACAGGCGTTTTGCATCAAATGGAGAGTATTTTGAAGGTGACTAAAGTTTAAACATGTAAGAATAAATACACAATTTTTAATAAATAAATTCTGGGATTTTTTTGGTCCCCCCTAGTATGAGCACATTCAGTCAAGATCAGCAGAGGTACCTAACTGACCATGCCAGACATAATCTGATTAGCACTAACTATTGGGTTCCACTGTAGTTTGGTTTTGGTTTTTGTTATGCAGCATTATTATCTCAATAGATAGCGAATAAAAGGGAAGACAAAACTGTGATGTGTGTGGATGCAACCTTGGACTATAAAGCTATAAAGATATGAAGGTAAGTACTATAAAAATCAGAATATTGGTAAAATTTGAGGAGAGGGAGAGGATCGTGCCTGGAACAGGTCATATGAAGAGCTGCTCATGTGTCTGTGGCAGCTTCATTTCTTGACCTGGGTAGTGGCTACAAGGGTGGTAATTGTATAACAATTCATTAAACTACACATTTTAAAGTGTGAATTTTTAAAAAAAATTTAAAATATGAATATTTATAATAATTTTATTTTACAATAAAAAGGCTTAAATAACTTTAAAAATTATATAACTCAGGGCCTTAACTTTATAGCAAGAGAAACATATAGCTTGGAGATGTTAAGAGGAACATATAGCTAGTTAGCAACAGAACCAGGACTAGCATCCAAATACTATCTGAATAAATGAGAAAATAATGTCAATTAAGTGACATGAGAAGAACACAGAAATAGTGAATTATGAACAATTGCGGACTAAAGGTACTAAAATGCATTATGGGGGAGGATATGAAATGTCTTCCTGGGATTAAAAAAAAAACCATATTTCTGAAATGAATAAAAGATATCCTTATCGTGAGGTGAAAGTTTCTGTTAAGGAATACTTGTTAAGCATCACAGTTCTGTAAGTTTCTTTCTAGCTAATCACTTTCTATTCTTACCAAGTACATAGGTTCATATGGTCCCCATATGCAGAGTCCTTATTAGCAAAAATGGACTTTGACTTTGGGGAATTTTCCATCCTCTGTACTCAGGCATCAAGTATCTGGACACCATCACCGACCTTCTCTTTTAGACTTTGATGGTGCATTTGGAAACCCCTCTTTTACTTTATAAACACTTGGCTCATGCTGGGAAAAACTTTATGGCAAACAGTAGGTTCTACCACAACATGCATATCTTCTTTGCCAGTTGTAAATTGTATACTATAAAATTATTACCAGCGATGTTCTCCAGTCTATCGAGGGAACACCTCAAATATATTTTACTGACAAATAGCAGAAGCTACTGAGCAAAATTGCAAAGCTACTTGGTTCTGTAATCGTTAAGATTCTTCTTTGGTAGAACCAATATTTTATTAAAAATTTCCCCTACACTCCATTCCCTTTCCATATATTTTTATATTTTGTTAGAATTGGAGTCTAATGATATTAATCAGAAGTATTCACTGAAATTATTAGTCTTCCTAAATAATTAGTCTGAATATACTATTTCAGAAAGTTCAGTTGGTATTTTCACAACTTACTATGGTGGTGGCTAAGCATCGACAGACACAGACTATTAGAGTCTTCATACTCAGTTCAATTGTTCTATCTTGAAATGAGTAAAACAGCACTCAAATAGGAGGAAGGACATGCCCAAGCTTGTTAGGCATCTGTCCAACCAAGGAAAGAAGCTCCCTTTTGATAGGCCTGTCCTCTTTTCAATGAACTAACCAGGCTCTCATTTACTTTGAGAAAGAAGATGACAAACTTTATGTTTTCAATTAAATTGCAGTCCTACTAAAGACAGTGGTGTCTCCAGAATTTATCTTAGGAGAGGCTTATGAGAAGGAAGATAGTTGGGTGAATATGGCAAGGGATGTGGTTTAGGTATTTGTGCTGAATTTTCATTTATTAGCAAATATGACTTTTATTTAGATGAGATGAGTAGCAAAACACCTCTCAGTTTCCCCCACTGATTAAGACTTTAATTATTTGTGCAAACTGCTTTAGAATATGTTAGCATTTTCATTTAAAGTTTAGAATGATTGTACAGACTATATGTGAAGATTCAAAAACATTAAAAAAAAATTCCATTCCAACCAATTTGCATTCAAGTACTTTATAAAGAGAATTTTTGTCAGAGATAACGTTAGGCATATTTACCTTTTTATATCCGTGGTTCTACGTTTCCCAGGACTGTCTTACGTACTCTTTTCTAGTAGCATAGAATGAAGCTATGGCTCTCAAATAGGCAGTTTGAGGGAAAGAAAAATATCCAGATGCTGCTCTTTAGGGATAAGCAGATAATAACACAAAAGTATTATTAAAGAAACCGAAACAACTTACATTTACACCTGTTTTATATCAGTATCTTTCTCCAATCTGTGGGAAAGACAGAAATTTAACGTGTATTCTCTGTGAAGCACATAAAAGCACAAGTCTTCAATTTAAAGGATCTAATAGCCTTAGGGCCCCTTGAGAATCTAGATTAATGGAGGTTACTCAGAGAATTGCAGAATATAGGAAATCCAGCTAGTGAACATGTAACACTTGGATCCAAAAGCTAAAATGCTATCTCATGAGGCAAAGGCAAAGACAAATATCCACAGATGTAATAAAATACTGATGATGTAAGTTTTTCCTGTTGTGTTTTTGGCTTCACAGACACAGTGTGGGTTTATACATACAAATTCTATCTGCTTAAAGTATAGATTATGGAGAAATCTTTGTTAATTATCACTGTTCAATAGTTTCCACATTGTGATCCTGCTACCTATAATCAAGACACTAACCTGGCTCCCACCTGCGGAAAGTCATCCTGAGAGTGGTTCTTTTCTTTTCAGCATTTAATTTGTACACTTTGACCCAAAATTAGGAATTAAAACACAATCAGAGTAATCACTGCAATGTTATAAGGTAGACTTCAGTTCACATTCTCTTAGGAGCTTCAGGATTATTCATGAAGCCTCCACTTAGAAGTGAAATCCAAGGCATAGTAAAGGGGTTGGGAAGCTAGCTGTTACCCAGCAGTAAATGGAAAGACTTCCTTGAGGACTGGTGGTTCTCTGAGATGGTTGAGGTTGAAGAACTGAGACCTCTCTGCCAGCCCCACAAAACTTGTTGCTTTCAACTCTACTGATGAAATTTGATTTGGGAGTGTGAGATAAAATTTATCTTTGCAGTATCTGCTATTTGTAATATAAGTCTGATGAACAAGCTCCCAGTAAATGCAAGATTTTGGAGACTAAAATAATGGGTGATTATTCTGAGCTTCTTAAGGTAACAAATTTTAGGACAGGAAAATTAATTTGCATATAAATATTGAATCGCGTGTTCTTAATTCAGTATCTCCCGAAAGCTAGGGAGGAAGATTCCTTAGTTGGTCATTGCATAGATACCCAATACCACTTATTAGCTATCTGTGACTGAGCATCCTGGAGGCTGTGTGACTACTTGCTATCGAATAGTCCATATTTTTGAATGTTACAGACCAGTAAAAGTTTGCAAAACCTGGAAACTCATATAGCATTTGCATTGTGCTAATTAGGGTGCTTTAGAAGCATTTACTGATACAATCACCTTCATTTCAAAAGAGGAAAATTTTGCCAGGCTCGGTGGCTCAGCCTGTAATCCTGTGCTTTGGAAGGCCGAGGTGAGTGGATTGCCTGAGGCCGTGGGTTTGAGACCTGCCTGGGCAACTTGGAGAGACCTCATCTCTACAATAAATCAAAAAATCAGCCAGGCGTGGTAGCGCGCGCCTATAATTCCAGCTACTCAGAAGGCTGAGGCAGAAGGATCGCTGAAGCCCAGCAGGTCGAGGCTGTGGTGGCTGGGAGCGGCCACTGCACTCCAGTCTGGGCGACAGAGTGAGACTCCAACTCAAAAAAATAAAAATAAAAAAATAAAAGAAGAAGAAAATTTTAACCTTAAAAAATTGGAAGACATAACCTCAAGAGTCAAGGAGAGTTCCCCAAATTGAATAAAGTCAGCATTATGGCAACCAGTGTTCCCCCCTCCCCACACTTACTTTTTGTTTGTTTGTTTGCTTTTTTTTTTTTTTTCATTTTGCAAGAAATTAGTGTCAATTTTGTCATGGGCTGGCACTGGCTTGAGGACCATTGTCTGGGGATGACGTCTGTGACTGAGACTTTTAAGTGATAAAATGAGAGCCTTCTTACAGTAACTTCAATGAAGTATGTTGAGAGTCACATGTTTCATCTCTTAGAGATAACCTAGAAGGAGCCAAAAGAATTTCTCTCATTGGCCATCATCAGATCAGCTGGAGGAATAAATGCATTTATGAGGAGAAACTGGCTGAAATGTAAAATATCTGTGCTTTCTAAAAGCAGTGATGGCGGTGAACAAATTTTAATCTTAAATGAGAGATCAAAAGGATGGCAAATCAATTCAATTGATTAATTAGAGATCATTTTTAATTAGAAGAAAATGGGTCAATTTTTTAAAAATAAATTGTTCAATTTATGATGAGCCCTAGAGTCTTTATGCTAATACAAATTATTTTAAGACATGTGTTTGTAAGCACAGTTTATCTATATGGGTACCATGGATGTTTGGATCATGAGAGTTCTACTTTATGACTTGTTTTAGCTACTTGAAACAAGATTTTGTTGTCAGTGGCAAGAACACTAATATAAAAAACGGAATTTTTGTGCTTTGTTGGTATGCATAGATCGTAATTGAGGGCCATGAGAAATGTGCAGCTGTTCTTTCATTGCATCAGGAAAGAAAATGTTTTGCTGTGATACAAGTCTGTGTACTTATACCTTCCTAACTTGCTCCTTTCAGAATAATTTCCCCGGAGTCAAATCACAGCCAAATGCAGCCTTTACATATTGAGGCGGGCATAGATACTAGCTCAAGGCTTTTTCTGAGGTTGTAAAAGGTTGACGGGTACTTTATTGGTTGGCTCAAGTATAGAATCACAGAGGTTTTCATATCAAAACAGCTGCACTTACATTTTCCATCCAAAATTCTTCCCAATTTATTCAAAATCAAGGGATAATTAGAAAAGCAGTTTCATAAGATTCTGACTTTCTAAAAGAAAATAAAATTGTTTTAAAACATGCAAATTATATTGTTAATTGCTGAATGTTCTTTCTTTTGTAGTAGTGATTGTGTATTCTTTCATGCTTGCTTGGCTGTTTATGTTTGATATCGACATCAGTTTTGTTTAAGCTATAAGATGTTCTTTTACTCCAGTAAGAACAAATTCTTCCTTTACTTATTGTTCCAGAGATGACATGAGGAACACTTATTATACTTGCGATTTGGTGAAACTGTCACAAAACAAAACAGGTTTTTATGAATAAAAGTTACCTAGTTGAAAACAGTACACTTTATCTCTCAGACAAACATTACTATCTTTTTCTGACTATTGTCCTGCCATTCTAAAGAACAAAATCGAAATAAGCCAAGAAGAAAAATCAATTCTGTCTCTTTACAAAATGGCAAATATATATGTCAAATTCCCTAAGAACTGTAAATGGCTTTTCTTAGTCTTAAAAAAAAAAAAAAACCCAGATGTAATTACATTAAGCAATTTGGTTTCCAGAGGAGTCTGAATAATTAAAAAGCACCTGCTGATTTTCTCCAGTAAAGTAAAAAAGTATTTTAATAACACGCAAATAGCAGAAACTGGAAAAAGAAATAGCTTAAGGAGAAGGATCAGTTTAACTAATTTATGAATTTTCAAATTTCAAGCTTACCATTGCATTTATACCAAGACATGCTGCCTATTAGTTACAGACAGATGACATTAGTGAAAAATCAGCTATACTATTAGGTTTTTTAATATAACTTAATTCAAAAGTTTCCCTTTCCCCTCTTTATATGACTGTTTAATATTCATAGGGCAGACATGAACTCCAGTTGACTCTGGATTATGTATGGAATTGGGATGAGGGCTATGGATAAATTAAATCCACAGATAAACTTAAGACAGTTTGGCTTTCATCTTCCCAATCTCCCCTGCCTCTAAATTATTTCAGTCACTGAGATACAGCAAAATGTACTGAGTTCTTTTTTTTTTTTCCAGTTCCTACTTTGGTTGATTACCTTAACAGAAGTCTGGAGAAAATGGAATGGTCAGTGTATAGACATAAAGAAAAAGGTATAGAATTTAGCATCTTATCCTTAAATACGCATGGCTGTGTTGACCATGCTCTTTATGCTCTTTTCCTTGCAACCCATATTTTAAAAACCCTGACAAATTATAATTTGCTTTCTGGTGAAACTGGTCCCGACCCTTCTCCATGTCTAAATAGCTGTTCAGAACCTGACTGAGATAAAGGCTCCAGCTGCTGCAGACGCCAGTTTGCAGGGCACAAGTAGAGTTAGCATCGATTGTCAATGACTGATTACCCAGAGGGACAGCTGTCCTGCCATCATCCTAACCTTTTTGGGATCCAAGAGCTTTTTTCATGTACTCTGTGATAGAGCTGAGGCTGGAGGAGGCTGTGCTTTAGTTCATTTTATAAGCTGAAAAAATGAAAACATGGTCAACAACCTTAAAATGTGCCACCTAGTCACATGATGACTAATGAGAGTCTCTCATCTCCCTTTGGGACTGTAATCGTGACAAGACTGTATTTGTTAGTTTTTATGCAATGATCAGTCCTTTCAATGAAAATCACTGTATGTAGAGTTAGGGATGACTCGATGACTGAAAACAAACTCTTAGTTTAAAAAAATTCTGATGGAACTCCTGCTGCAAATCAATTTGTTCATTGTTTTTTAAAGTCAGGACTAGCCTGTAAGTAGTTGTTGTTTTTATTTCTTTTAAAAAACAAGTGGCAGATTTAAACCTAGAATACCTCCATTTATTTCTTTGTAAATAATTTATGAATTCATTCATTTATTGTATTCTTACTTTTTGCTATAAGTATTCTAATTTCTCTGGCTTTAGGGAAAAATTAGACTTGGACAGTCAAGATTTAAACCTTCAGTACCTAAACACTAGGAGGTGCTATAAGATAACATTAAAGAACACTTTCCCCTTGATTTACAGATTTTAGTTACACAAAATTCATAAACAAAACTGTTTGTTCTGAGAGGCCCTAAATATTCAGATTCTAAGGTATGCAGTGTAACATTTCATCTTCTGAATCCAAAAGACTCTTTCCAAGGGAAGTCAGTAGTTTTGTCAAGGTTTCAGAGCCATTAGTAAAGATTTGCAGAGAGACATTTTCTACATATCTGCAACCCAGAACTATATGTGGAAAGACAGTAATGAAGAACGCTGACATTGTTTTTGTTTTTTGTAACACAGTTTAAAATGCAGGAAAAAAGCTAGGCAAGGCTGCCAAATGAAATTCTAGAGCTGGTGTACTGTTTTGTGCATAGGTATTTGCTCTTCCAAACCAGGTATCCAGTAAGACTATAAAGACAACTTTTTAAGGTATATACAGTAGTTAAAGAGAAGTTTATTTGTTATCTTTCTGGTAAACCAATAGTATCCTTTTCTGGAGGAAACAGTCTAATAGGTAATTTTTAAAAAGCATTAGCTTCATTAACATATACTATATAAAAAATAAAAGCAATCGATTTGAAATGTGTAATTTGATGAATTTTGACAAATGTATGTAGTCCCATAACCACACCAAAGTCATGACCTAGAACCTTTCTATCATCTAAAAATAGTTCCTTCTCAATTTCTTTCAATGTATGCCATTGCTCCATACCTTGGACAATGGAATCTACTGATTTGTTTTCTATGACTATAATTTTCTAGAATTTTATATTAGTGTTTTGTGGCCAACTTTTAAAACTGATTATAATGTTTTTGAGATTCATCCATGTTGTATCTATTTATAGTTTATTCTTTTTTATTACAGATAGTATTCTATTAAATGGCTGTGTTACAATATGGCTATACATTCATAAACTGATGAACATTTGAGTTCTTTCCAATTTTTGGATGTTACGTATAAAGCTGTAATGAAGATTTATTTGCAAGGTTTTTTGTGGACCTATGTGTTTCCTTTTCTTTTGGGTAAATACATGGGAATGGAATGGCTAGAACATATAGTGGGTATATTTTTAACTTTTTAAAGAACTGCTATGATATTTCTCAAAGTGGTTGTACCATCTTACATTAATATTAGTAGATATGAAAGTTCAAAATTCTCGGAACTTCACCAACACTTGGTATGGTCAGTCTTTTTAACTTTAGCCATTCATAGTGGTTATCATTTGCATTTCTCTAATACTAATTATACTGAGCATCTTTTTTGCATATGTATTTGACATCCATTCATCTTTTTTGGAGAAGTTTCATTTCAAGTACCTTGCCCATTTTTAATTGGTTTGTATTTTCTTATTATTGAACTTTGGTATGTTTTTTTAACATATGAAGATACAAATCTTCTGTTAGAAGTATGCTTTGAAAATATTTTCTCCCAGTCTGCAGCTTGCCTTCTCATTTTTTTTTCAAAGTGCACAAGTTTTAAATTTTGATGAAGTCTTCTTTATAATTTATTTTTATTTTTCTATTTTTTTGTGAATCCTGCTTTCTTTATTGTTTGAGGAATCTTTACCTGATCGAAGGTCACAAAGACTTTCTATGAAGTTTTCTTCTAGAAGTTTTATAGTTTTAGTTTTTACTTTAGGCCTATGGTTATTTGTGTTAATTTTGTATATGGTGTAAAATTGGATTAAATTTCATTTTTTGTACATGGGTATTCATTTTTTTCAATATTCTTTGTTAAAAAGACAATAGTTTCTACAATGAACTGCTTTTGCACATATGTAAACAAATCAGTTGTCCATATATGTGTGGGTTTATTTTTGGACTTCATAATTATGCAATGACCTATTTCTCCCATCCACGTACTAACTGGTCCTGACCCTGCTCAGCTTTTGAGATCACATGAGGTTAGGTACATTTAGCTATCTTATACCAATACCCCCCTAGTCTTGACTCTTCTTCCCTCCTT
The DNA here is from genome assembly GCA_963574415.1 of Tarsius wallacei. NCBI lineage: Eukaryota > Metazoa > Chordata > Mammalia > Primates > Tarsiidae > Tarsius > Tarsius wallacei. The sequence continues at coordinate 8,561 of CAUYQG010158591.1, read as the reverse complement.
AGTATAGAGTCTTTCCATCTGGCATTATTTTCTTTCTGCCTGGAAGATCTCCTTTAACATATCTTGTACTGTGAGTCTGCTGGTGTTAAATTCTTTTGTTTTTGTGTGTCCAAAAATGTCTTCATATTCATTTTTGAAATTTATTCTTTTTGGGTACAGAATTCTAGGCTGACAACTGGAGTTTTTTCTTTTGGTGCTTTACTAGTACTTACCTGGCATTGTTTACTACAAGAAATTCTTCTGATATCATTATATTTGTTTCTGTTTATACAATGTGTTATGTTATTCTTCCTGCTTTAAGAGTTTTACTTTATGACTGATTTTGACTTTGATTATGATATGTCTTTGTATAGTTTCTTTGTTTCTTGTGCTTGAGTTCATTGAGCTTCTCTTGAATCTGTGGGATTATTTTCACAAACTTCAGAAAAGTTTTAGCCATAATTTTTTGTGTCTTGGTCTTTTCACTTCTTAGGATAATTCAGTTACATGTATATTAGGTCATTTGAAGTTTTCTCATGACTCACTACTACTCTGAACTTTTAAGTTATTTTTTCTATGTTTTTTATTTTAGATCGTTTTTACTGTGATGTATTTAAGTACACTAATCTTTACTTCTACACTAATTTGTTGTGAATTCTACTGAATGATTATCTTATCTTAGACACTCTGTTTTTCATCTAGAAGTTTTATTTGGGTTATTTGTATACTTTTTGTGTCTCAATGTTTTGTACATATGAAATATAGATATACTACCTGTTTTAATGTTCTTGTCTGTTAATTCTAACACCAGGGTCAGTTCTGAGTTGACTTTAAAATCATATTTTCTTACTTCTTTGCATGACTGTTAATCTTTGATTGGATGCTTGACATTGTGAATTTACATTGTTGAGTGCTAGATACTTTTATATTCCTATAACTATTCTTGAGCTTTGTTGTCAGATGCAGTTAAGTTACTTGGAAACAGTCTGATATTTTTATATCTTGTTTTAAGATTTTTAATGCAGGACTGGCATAGCATTTAGTCCAGTGCTATTTATTTCTCACCAATGAGGCAAAGACCTTCTGTGAACTCTACCCAGTATCCCATGAATTATGGTTGGTGGTAACAAATATGGTTGGTGGTAACAATTCTGGCTGGTGGTAACAAGAAATATTTCAAGCAATGTGTGCATGCCAGATTTCCTTTAATTTTTTTGAATGACTCTTCCTCTATCTCTGAACTCAGATACTTTCCTCACATGCATGTACTCATCATACTCAAGGAGGATTCTCTGCAGACTTCCAGAATCCTCTCTTTGTTCAACATTTTCTTCTCTAGTCCTGTTTCCTGCAAATAGGAAATACCTTCAGATTTTCAGCTTTATCTCTATTCAGGGAGTCCACCAGGCTTTACAGGGGTTCTTCCTCTCTTATCTGTAGCCTAGAAATTCTCTCAAGGCAATATATCTGAAATAATTATATGACTGACCTAGATGGTTTCTTGTTTCTCTGGCATCACTGTTCTTTGTTGCCTGATGTTCAGTGTCATGAAAACCATTGTTATATATATTTTGCATATTTTTTTGTTGCAGTTATTATTTCCAATGGAGGGTAAATCTGGAATCTTCTTGACTAGGTGTGGAGGAAATTCCCTTACTCTTTTAAAATTTTTGATGTCATTTATCAGTCTCTGGCATTTGGTTAGATATATGCCTATCTTCTCTCTCACTAGAGGTCAGGTACTGTGTTTTGTTCACTTTTATTGAATCTTAGTGAATGAATAAATAAATGAAAGGTATGACCTGAAGGAGATTAGGACAATCACAGAAATATTCAAACTTTCTATAATCAACTATTAAGTTACCTTGACTTATAATTGTTTTATGTTAATCATCAGTAGCTCTTTTTGAAAGAACTTGAAGCTTTTTTTGGATAATTATCCATTTTCTCTGGTGGTAAGGGAAGAACCCTTGCTCCTAAGTTTGCAGAATAAAACATAGAACATGGCTGGGCGCAGTGGCTCACGCTTATAATCCCAGCACTTTGAGAGGCTGAGGCAAAAGGATTGCCTGGGCCTAGGGAGTTGGGACCAGCCTGGGCTACATGGTGACCTTGTCTCAAAATAAATGAAAAAATCAGTCAGGCTGTGGTGGTGCATGCTTATAGTTCCAGCTGTTAATACTTGGAAGGCTGAGGCAGAAGGATTCCCTGAGCCCAGCAGGTCAAGGCTGCCTTGGCTATGGGTGGGCCTCTGCACTCTAGCCTGGGCAACAGAGTGAGACTCTGACTCAAAACAAAAGTAGAATACTTTAAGCTTTTTTTAATAGGTCAAGAAAAATTTATTTGCATTATAAAATTAATAAAAATATGAAAGCTTTTCATCTCTGAAAAATATTGACTATGTAAATTAGGGCAGATATTTTAATTTGCTCCTGGGTGGTTTGATGGGTGATAATTATGAGACCTATAATATTTAAACCTCAGGTCTTGAGATTTCTTTTCCTTTCTCCTGTCAGTTTCAAGAGGGCCCAACTTTATGTTATGGAACAAATTCTTTTTGAGTATTAGTGAATCAATAATTTTCACAAATTGTCCCCCTAGTCCAATATTCTCATACTTTCCAGTATGAGAAATCTCATTTGATTTGTAATGTGACAATATCTGTAACTATAATTATTTCTTTCTGACATATTTTAATTTTATTTTAAAATATTGGCACAATGTAAAATGTATTTATTTTTAATTTAAAAAAATTTATTTTAAAGATGTAGGGCACAATTCAGGGTTAGGTATACAAATGGTCATTGTACAGGTAAAGTTTGGGTTTCACCTTAGTTCCTACTTCACCTGGTTTGAGATCAGGTACCCTTATTGATGAAGTATACCCCCCCTCCCTCCTGTGGAAGTTTTCAACTTTTGTCAATTCCTTTCTTGTAGTATTATGATAATTGTTCAGGGTCCACTTATGAGTGAGAACATGTGGTACTCACTTCTTAGTTTCTGTGATAGATAACTAAGTATTACAGACTCTAAATCCAAGTTGCTGTGAAGATCATAATTTTGTCCTTCTTTATGCCTGCATAATATTCCATTGTGTATATGTACCACAGCGCAGCCACAAGTGTCAGCAGTGCTTGGGAAAGGAACCTCAAGTTCCAAAAACGGCCACAGAAGGAGCTCTTGTTTTTTCTTTTCTCTGTTTTTGTTTATATTTTAGTACTTGTTTTGTTTTTGGTGTTTTTTAGTTTTTCTGTTTGCATATGGGTATTTTTGAGGGTGAGTGCATCATCAGGTTTTTGTTTGTTTGTTTGCATGTTTGTTTCTTTGTATTTTTTTCTTATTTTTTTTATTTGTTTCTGTTAGTTGGTGTGCCTGTCTGTTTTCTTTCTTCTTCTCCTCTGCTTTCATCTTCACTTTGTTTCTCTTCTTCCTTTTTCTGTTCTTCCCCTTTTTTTAATCTCATTTTGCTCACGGGGGACATATATACACCCCACCACATGGACAGATTGTAAGGTGGTTTGAGGTGGGTTCCAGTAGGCCCACACAACTGTCAGTGGATACTGTGATCTGCAGATAGCTTCTGAACTAGAGCTTCCCATCACACCTTAATCAAATCAAAACTGCAAAAAGCACAGCCCCTTCATTCCCAGTCCAGCTGCGAAACTGAACAAATCCAGAGGATCTACATTATATAAGGAAGAATAGGGGATTGAGCAAACAGACGTGAAAGCTATCTCCCCATCATTGAGCAATGAAATTAAAGAAGGGGAAAAAAGGGGGAGGAAAACCATCACAAATGAAGAAGAATCAAAGGATGAACTCAGGTCCCATACAGAAGACCACTGGGAAGACAGTACCTGAAAATACAGACTTTGGAACTCAAACACTAAAGAGCCTTCAGAATGACTGGTCCCAAACCATAAACCCAGAGACCAGGATATTAATAGAATGAATAGATATGAGGAGAGACAAGAGGAAAGAATAAAGGAGTTGATAACTGAGATCATGGCAATAATGAATACAGTAAATGAAATAAATCACAAACTGACAAGCATGGAAAGCAGAATTAACCAAGCAGAAGAAAGAATCTCAGAGTTTGAGGACCAAAATATGGAACTAGCCCAAACTGTTAAAAACATCAAAAAGAAACTTAAAAAGAACAAGGCTTAAAAAGAAGCTTAAAAAATGGAACAAAGCCTCCAAGAGAGGTATGATTATATCAAGAGGCTGAACCTAAGGTTAATTGGCATTCCTGTGGCAGATATAAACAGAGACCACCCTGGAACAAACATTCCATGAAATTATCCAAGAAAATTTCCCTCATCTCACTAGAGATGTGACCATTCAAACACTAGAGATTCAGAGAACTCCTACAAGACATCAAATGTGAAGACCAACTTCTAGATACATAGTAATCTGCTTACACCAAGTAGGTGTAAAAGAAAAAATCCTAAGGGTAGCAAGAGAGAAAGGTCAGACTATCTACCAGGGAAGACCAATTAGAATAGCAGCAGACTTAGCTACAGAAACACTACAGGCTAGGGGAGACTGAAAACCAGTCTTCAGAGTTCTCAAAGATAAACAATTCCAACCAAGAATTTCCTACCCAGCTAAGCCAAGCTTCATCAGTAATAGAGAATTAAAGTCTTTCCCTGACATTTAATCCCTAAGAGTTTACACCATCTCCAGACTAGCTCTGCAAGAAATGCTTGAGAGTGTATTGAACACAATGCAAAATTTAAATATTATAAAAGTCTTCCTTTCACTTTGTGTATCTATCTATGTTTTAGAACTCACTGTTTTTCACTTGCTTTTTTATTAGCACATCATGAAGATTTTTCTCTATCAGTTTTTATAATTCTTTTTCTTTTAATTGCGGCAGAATGTTCCTTGTGTGCATGTGCTATAGTTTACATAATCACTTACTGAAGTTTTATTTATTTATTGAGTTGGAGTCTCACTCTTGTCACCCAGGCTGGGGTGCAGTGGTACAATCATGGCCACGTGACCTGCTGGGGTCAGGTGATCCTTTCACCTTAACCTTCAGAGTAGCTGGAACTACAGATGTACCCATCATGCTCGTCTAGTGTTTTTTGTGATTTATTGTGGAGATGAGGTCTCCAAGTTGCCTAAGCTGGTCTTGAACCCCTGGGCTTAGGCAATCCTCTCTCCTCAGCCTCCCAAAATACTGGGATTACAGGCTGAGCCACTGTGCCCAGCCTATTGAAATTTTAAATGGAATGCTTTGTCCAACTAAAAATATTTGTGTCATCCACACCTATTTTATAAAGATAGAAAACACCTGTGGACTCTTTAGGTTTTGTATTTACTTTACTGAATTTTCTGGAATTTTTGAACCATTCTAATGGACACATTTAGATAAATGGTCATTTATCTAATGGTCATTAAGTTATTTTCAAAATCATTTTCTTATATTCTTCAATTTTTTGTTTTTCAAAACTTTCTTGTGTGTATGGAAAGTTGCTCCAGAATTCTCAAATATCTCTATATCCTAATGCATACAAACAAACACACAAAAATTCCACATAACTTGCTTTTGTTTTTGAATAGTTAAGAATATAAACCTTAATGTGGGTGTGAGCCCACTACTCTGTATCCTTCACTATTCTATTTGAAAATATTGATAGGGGATGGAGTCCTGGCTAGAAATTTGATCTTTGACAAGTTAAAGAAAACCACATTTTAAAAATGTGTGCTCTTTCTTTGGTTATCACTGCAGCTAGAAAAAAAGAGAATAAAGTCCTCATAAGAGGGGGGACCTAGCATACTAAAAATAAAACCTAAGAATGGACTGATTAGTAAGAGATTTCCTGTACCAGGACTGGAGGTGAATTTTTGGGCACAGTAATGTCTGACATAAATTTGAAGTTGTTTAATATCCTGTGTAATAATTAAATTCTTTTATCATCAATCTTCAGTTAAATTGATTACACATAATATCCTTGTATTGATTTTAATTTGGGGAGTGAGGAAGAAGATGAAGGCCATGGTGGGGCAAAATAGTCAGAAAAGGGCAGAGCAACTCCAGAAGGCTCACAGTGGACAGAAATCAGGAATTAAGCAGGGGCAGCAACTTGAAGGGAGAGGTATAGGAGATTTCAGTCTTCCTCCAGTTTCCCATTCTGCTCTTTTCTGGGAGTCTGCAGTGATATTAGACCACTGGACTTCCCAAAGTAAGTGTAATGGGGACTAGAAACTAAAGGAATTGGGATTCCAGGGAGGAGGCTAGAAGACTTGGGGATATTTGATATAAATCACTTTGATACTCACTTAGCTTTCTTGTTTCATCATTTGGGTAGTTATATATAGCATAAGATGCCCCACAATCATATTTCTGTAGTTACACTTAATATCTTTGAAATGATAATTTATTAATTATTAATACGTTGTCAAGTTTGCAATTGGTGCCTTTATAAGAGACAGAAAATGCTTGGTTCCCTTTTTTCCCTTTTTTGTATATTTGGGGGATTATGTGTGAAGATGGGTAGAGCTCTTTATATAAAACAAGTGACTTTCTTACAAGGTGTTTATAATTTATAATGAGCACATTACAAGTTTTAGAAACAACCTCATTGATAATAAAAACAAGAAACTGAAGCATAAAAGAGTAATTCATTGTACTAGAATATGGAGTATATCCACAACAGTGTGAGGGAGAGCAACTTGTACTATTTGTTAGATTATACAGGCAGTCATTGCCATTGTCTCCATGTCCTCTTCTTAGGTTTGGTTTTCTATTGAAGATATTGATGAAAAAAATAAACATAGCCATATTGAAGACTATTTCCATTTTCCTCCTGATTAAATAATATCTATCCATTTAATAAATATTTAAAATACTTATTTTTAATGGAATGATTTGGTTATCTGTTTCTTTAAGATTCTCCAAATTAAGTTTGATATTTAAAAACCTTAACTAGATTCACATCTTTTATTTTTGCTTGTTAGGAGTCTCTCCTCTTCCCAAGGGTAAACTCACCTTGGTTATTATTTTTTCCTTAGGGAAGTCTCCTGTAGGACGTTAATATTCTCAATTTAAGTGACCTTATCTCAATGCCTGATTTTTTTTTTAATTGGCTTTTCCTTACTCTTAAATTTTACTTTTTAACAAACTTAATTTTTAAAAATATTATTTCATTTTATTTTATTTTATAGTTATGAGGTACAAGTCTAGATTGCACACATAAGTGGTTTAGGTACAGGTGAAGTTTTGAGCCTCCCATTGGACCTCACTTTGCCTGGATTAGGACCAATCACCCTTATTGATGTTATGTGCCCACTGTCCCACCAGCAGTGTCCTGCTACTATCAATCACTTTTTTGTAGTATTATGATAGCTGTTCAGGATCCACTTATGAGTGAAAAAACATGTGGTACTCAGTTCTTTGTTTCTGTGATCAATCACTAAGTGTGATAGACTCCAAATCCTTCCAAGTTGCTGCAAAGTCTATAATTTAGTTCTTCTTTATGGCTGTGTAATATTTCATCGTGTATATGTACCACATTTTAAAAATCAAGTCCAGTTATGATGGGCAGCAAGGTTGGTTCCATGTTTTTGCTATTGTGACTAGTGCTGCCATAAGCATGCAAGCACAGGTATAGTATTTGTAGACTGATTTGAGTTCCTCCAGGTATATTCCTACAAGGGAGGAGATTGCTGGGTCATATGGAAGGTCAATTTCTAGTTCTTTTAGAAATCACCACACTGTTTTCCATAGAGGCTGAATTAGTTTTCACTCCCACCAACAGTGTAGAAGCATTTCCTTTTCTCTGCATCTTCATCAGCACCTGTTGTTTGTTTTATTAATGGTGGCCATTCTTACTGGAATTAGGTATTATCTTATGGTTTTGATTTGCATTTCTCTGATGATGAATTTGGCTGAACATTTTTTCATGTGTCTATTGGCTACCCATGCATCTTCTTTTGAGAAGTATCTATTCATGTCTTTGGCTCATTTTTTAATGGGACTGTTGTTTTTTTTTCCTTTTGGCATATTTGAGTTCCTTGTAGTTCCTGGATGTTAGACCTTTGTCAAATATACAGTTGGCAAATATTTATTGCCATTCTGTGGACTGTCTCTCCACTCTCTTGATGGTTTCTTTTGCTTTGTAGAAGCTTTTCAGCTTGTTCCACTTGTCTATCTTATCTCTTATGCGTGGATATCTGGGGTTTTTATCAGGAATTGGTTTCCAGTTCCAATTTCCAACAGGGTGTCTCCTGTGTTTTCTAAGATTCTTATGGTTTGAGGTTTTATGTTTAGGTCTTTGATCCATTTGTAGTTGATTTATGTGTATGGTGATAGGTAGGAATCCTGTTTCATTCTTCTGTGTGTGGCCAGTCAGTTTTCCCAGAATTTTTCACTGAGTAGGTTCTTCTCTCCCCAGTGGTTGTTGGTGGAGGCTTTGTCGAAGACAAGTTGGTTGAGAAATTGAGGTTTTGCTTCCAGAATCTCTATTCTGTTCCATTGGTCTATATGCCTGTTCTTGTACCAATACCAGGCTGTTTTGATTATTGTAGCCTTATAAAGTTTAAAGTCTGGAAGTGTGATGCTTCCTAGTTTG
>CAUYQG010158583.1:0-23821 GCA_963574415.1 Tarsius wallacei | reverse complement strand
GGTGATGGGATTAATGGTAGTAAATATCTGTCTGGGGATGGGGAGATACTTCTTATCAACAAGGGTGCCTGAACGAAGCATATTTGTATACCTAACCCTTAACTGTACCCCACAATATCATAATAAAAAATATTGAATAATTAAAAAAAAAGTTAATTCACACACGCATTTACACTTTTTGGTAAAAATACAACTGCATTCTGAATAACTGTCATGCCTTTTTTGGATGTCTTTCAATAATAAACATGTTAATATTATTATGTTATGTGCTACATATTGCCCTATTGCACAAAATTTCCTACTTTATTTAACTAATCACTAAGAATGAACATTTAAAGTATTTTCAAAATTGTGTCACTACAAATGACATTAAAATAAACAAATTCTTGGATTAAAAATTAAACAAAGGAAAATAGACAAATCTGTGCAGAAGAATTACAAATGAAGGAGTTTGGCTGCACAGAATCACTTTTTTTCAGAGTACAGTATGGGAAGAGGAACACAAAGTAAGTATACACTAGCAAAACCTGATCAGCACTTCCTCATCCCGGTGATCAAGTTTAACAATGATAGTGATAAGTTATGTCATTAGTATGTACCTGTATTTGTCTCTCAGGCAGTGTTTTTGTCCATTTGTGTTTCTATAAAAGAATACCTGAGGCTGGGCAATTTATATAAATGAAAGAAAAAAAAAAAGGTTGACTTGGCTCATGGCTCTACAGTCTGTACAAGAAGCAAGGCTCTGGCATCTGCATCTGGGAAGGGCCTCAGACTGCTTCCACTCATGGCAGATGAAAACAGAAGCATGCCTGTGCAGAGGTCACATGACAGGAGGGAGGAAGAAACAGAAAGGGAGGTGCCAGGCTCTTTTCAACAACCTTTTTTTGTGGGAACTAAGAGTGAGAACACACTCACTCCCAAGAGAATTGTACCATGCCATTCATGAAGGATCTGCCTGCCCAATCCAAACACCTCCCACCAAGTCCCATCTCCAACACTGCAGATCAGATTTCAATCTGAGATTTGATGTGACCAATCAAACCATATCTAAACCATGGCAGGCTGCTCTAACCAAATACCAAATACCATAGACTGAGTGGTTTAAATAACAGGCATTTATTTCTAACATTACTGGAGGCTGAAAAGACTAAGATCAAGTTGCTGACCAGTTTGGTTTCTTATGGGGGCCTCTTTCTTGGGTTGCAAATGGGTACCCTCACAGTACTTTCACTATGTTCTCACAAGATGGAGAGAGACAGAGCCCTGGTGTCTCTTCCTCTTCTTATTATAAGGACACTGATTCCATCATGGGTCCCCACCTACATGAACTTTGTCTAAATGTAATTACTTCCCACAAGCCCCATCTTTAAATATCATCACATTTGGTACTAGGTTTTCAACATATACATTTTAGAGAGATACTGTGTATTCCATATCTGTACACTTGTGATGAAAATGACACTTTACTTCTGTGATTATCTTTTCAAAAACATGTAGCTCCATTCTAGAAATGAAATTTAAAAAAAAATCAAGCAAATCCTAGTAGAGGGACATTCTTCAAAATGCCTTACATGTACTCCTTGAAACTGTCAAAGTCATAAAAATAAGCAAAGTGTGAGGGATTCACAGCCAAGAGCACAACCTATAAAGATGCAACAACTAAATGTAAGGTGGTTTCTTGAAAGAGATTTTGAATCAGCGGAAGTATGTTAGGTAAAGACTAAAGAGATCCTACTAAAATATGAACTTTAGTTGATAACAATGAACCAGTTTGGTTCATTAATTATAAAAAATGTACCATACCAAGAAAAATGTTAATAACAAGGGAAACTGAGAACAGGGTATTTGAAAACTCTATCTTTTTAACTTTCTAAAAAAAAATTGAAAACTGTTTTATAATAAAAAATTTATTGAAAATAAATAAAACTTATAGAATTTTTTCTACATGCCAGAATATTCAATATAAATTCCTAGAAAGTGGAATCTGGGTCAAAATATATTCACATTTGAAATGCTTTAAATATATACTTTCAAACTGCTCTTTAGAAGGTTATACTATATATGTAAACTGAATTTGTGAGTACATATTTACCAAAACCATCTTCAACTCAGAATATTATAATCCTTTAAAGTATTTTTAATTGACTAGATTGAAATTATATCATTCTAAAATACTGCATATAACTTTTTAGTAATAAAGTTGACTGCTTTTTTGTATGTTAAGTGGCCTTTTCTCTAGATTTATAAACTTATGTATTATATATTAGTTGGCATTTATATAGATTTAAGTATTTTACATATTAAATATATGGGCTAACAGGAATACTTTAACATTCAAACTATTTCAACAGTTTGAGACAGGTCTTATTCTTGCTTCTGCCCTTATTTAAAACTATGTCTTCTTGGTGCCTGGCAGTGTATTCAGGTGAGACAAAATCTCGAGAATGGAGTTAGTTAAAGTGTTCACACGCTGTTTTATTTTTTATATTGTCTCTACCTCTGGGGAAAACACTTGAAGCTTCCTTCCAGCTATAATTCTGGTATGAAAAATAAAGAAGATTGTATAACCAACTGATGACTGCAGTAGATTTAGACGCCATTTAAATTTAGAACAAGGTGAATATTAAATATTTTTCTATACTTTTTGTTTGCAATGATAATTCTGTGCATAAAACATGAAATATTATAACCAAGTAAATATGACAACCAAATTCAAAAGATACCAAAAATCAAGAAAATTGTGAAGGGCAAATAATTTTCAGAACTACTCAATAAAAAGATGCCAAATATTTATCATCTTCTCTCACAATTTAAGTGTTATATACATTGCTTTTTATTCCCATTGTATGTAGACTTTGTAACAGTTTTTCCAGAAACATATTGACATGAATAATAAAATTGTATAACTGCAATAACCCTCATAAAAACAAATATCCCCTTTAAAAATCAAACCTAGAATAATTATGCACTTCATAGAACCAATTAAGCAGTTTTTACTGTAAGGTGACACCCATGCCAAGGCTAGAACTAAAAATGTCTATGTGGATTTTATGCATTTATACAAAAGATGAATTGCTGACCAGTATTTTGTCATTTTCCTCTTTAGAAGTGTCTGAAAGATCTGGGATAGTGTAGTTTTTCCTGTATTCCCATTAAAGTTTATTGAAACTGCGTGATTACTGAGAAGAAAATACATAGTTTTGTAAATCTGTTTTTTTGAATAGATTTAAATTTCTACCACAGAACTAATCACACTGACCATTCTTGAAAACAGAGCATTTCTACCCAGTTTTGCCCTATGTACCCCCTACAAATGCCCAATATGTGAAAAATCTTGTTGAGAACACTTGTTAATATTTATTGGACATATATTATGTGCTGTTCTAAAGGCTTTAAATAGGACAATTTATTTAGTCCTCACAGCTTCTTGATGTCAATATTATTATTAATTCCCCTTTTTACTGATAAGGGAAATAAGACAGGGTAATTAGCTTTCCATCTATCTCAAGGCTACAAAAGTGGAGAAGTCACTTGAACCATGTTGCCTTCTTTAGAGATCATGTTCTTGAGCTTGTCTTGTTTCCTTCATAGATTATAAGAGATCTTGAGGCACCACTGGAAGAAAGATGCTGTTAAATCAAAGTTAAGATCATAGACAAATGGAAAAACAGACGGAATATGAAGAAATTATATTAATGCAATTCAGCCTGATGATGTATGTATAAATCAAATCCCTTCTATAGATTCTAAAAAATATTTCTTGAGTACCTAATATGTGTTTCAGGCACTGAGTTACCATTTAATTAAATACAAATAGACATGTATTTTATATTGTGGTGCTCATCATTGCCACATGTCAAATGATACATTATAACAATTATGATAAAGTGGAAACTGTGAGTTATGAGAGGTTATAATGTGAGATATTTTTAGACTGAGTAAATGGCAAACGTAGCTTATAAGAGAGATGATGGGCCTGAGATGGTGAACGAAAACGTGGTAATTTGCTTCAGGTGATGTTACTCCAGGGTAGAGTTAGACAATTGCATGAGTAGAAAGATCAAAGTGGAATTTTCAAATTTATTAAGAGTAGTGAAGAATGTAAAATTACCAAAATAAATAGGTAGGGGTGGAAACTTTATTCATCTCAAGAACAATGGGCTATCTTTGACAATTTTTTTGCAGAAAAACACACAAATATGTTTATCTCTTAAATATATCACTCTTCAGTGTCAGAACAGATTCAAAGTGGTCAAATTTGGAAGGGGAAAAGAAAGATGGGATGAAATCTATTGCATTAGTCCAGATGAGATAGAACCTTACCCAGAGTGGTAGTTATGGAGGGAGCACATATTTAGAAAATATAAATGACAAAACATAGTCATTAATTTGATATAAGAGGAAAAGATGAAGAAATAATTGAGAACCCTGGATCTCTAAGTTGCTTACCTTGATGAATGGTAGTCCATTTATTAAAACAGGGAATGATAAAGGATGTCATGATATTTAAGAGAAAATACTTAGCATGATATAGAGTTTTTTGAAATGTTGAAACACAACTGCCATTGTGTAAAAAGAAGATTAGAGTCTGGAATTCAGAAAGGAGTACTGGGATAAAGAAATAAAAAATTAAAGCCAGGCTTGGGGGCTCAGACTGTAATCCCAGTGCTTTGGGAGGTCAAGGTGAATGGATTGCCTAAGCCCACGGGTAACTTGGCGAGACCTTATCTCTACAATAAATTAAAAATTAGCTGGGCATTGTAGTGTGTGCCTGTAGTTCCAGCTACTTGGAAGGCTGAGACGGAGGGATTGCTGGAGCCCAGCGGGTCGAGGCTGCAGTGACCGGGAGCGGCCACTGCACTCCAGTCTGGGTGACAGAGTGAGACTCCAACTCAAAAAAAAAAAAAAATTAAATTAAATCACGGATAAGGATGTGATTGTGGAGGGAGAAAGAATACCATGAAAAGGAGAGAAGTGAATCTTGGAGAACTCTAATATCTAAAACCTATGAGGAGAAGAAAGTAATAAAGTTTAACATGGATAGGCTAGAAAGGTGGGGTGTGTATATTGTTTATGGAAGCCAAGGGAAAAGAGACTTTTAATAGAAAGAAAATGATCAATAGTGCTAATGCTACTTTGAATTCAAATAAGATAAAGACTTAAAATATCCGTTGAAAATAACCTATAGAAAACCAATAATCATTTTGGATAAGGTGATAAAATAGCTTCATTATTATTATTATTTACTTCCTCACTGTCTTTTCCTCTTTTTTTCAAAAATTCTGTTCATTTTTGGGGGGGTTAAGAGAGATGAATTGGAGGTAAATTGGTAAAGGATATAATCAAAGATATAGACTGCTTTTAACGTGCACAAGGCAGTATCTATCATGTTGCAAGTAATCTGTATAATCTTAAAGTTTATTTAGAGAAATGTGCTTATTCTCAAATTAGCTATAAGGTGGCCCACAGACAAGGCATTTAAAATGTTATTTTTTTCAGTTTGCAAAAATTAACCATACTTTCTCACAGTCAAGGCTCACAAAGAGAGCCATGGTGTTCATCTGGTTGGTGATTGAGTGGCCACCATTTTTCTTTTCTTTTCTTTTCTTTTTTTTCTTTTTGCATTTTAGCATGTTGTTCATGATGAAAAGTTTGGTGACAATTTAATATGAAAATTTGAGGAATGCTGTATACAGGAGGGGAGCTGATTCAAGCAAGGTAACATATTGAGATAAAATGCAGAAACTAAAAATAAAATCGTTATGGACATTGTGGCTGTTTGTGTTGTAGACATAATGGTGGTTAACCTTTAAGTTCTACTTTGTCCTTGGAAGGCTGAGGCAGAAGGATTGCCTGAGCCCAACAGGTCGAGACTGTGGTGGCTGTGAGCATGCCATTACACTCCAGCTGGGCGACAAGAGTGAGACTCCAACTTAAAAAAAAAAAAAGTTCTACTTTGATTCTAAGTTAAAGGAGTTTGGTTTTTTTTTCACGTTTCTATTTGCTCTAATACTAACCCTGTTCATGTAGAAATGACACTTACTCCACATGGAATTATCATGCTAATTTACTGAGCATTGGCAGAAAATTTAATAATCACATCACACTATTAAGTCCTGCAGACCTCCACAAAATAGTCTCATGTCAAGAAATTGAGGCATCCCCATAAACAAAATAAATAGGGGAGTTGGGATTAGAATTCAGGGCACTGACTCCATTTTCTCGTCACTTAACTACAAAACTAATATTATGACTGTTCATGTTCATTTAAAATAGTAGCAAACATATTGCTGAAGGAGGGTGTGAGTGTGTGTCAGGCACTGTTTTCTGGTCACATTTCAAGTTGGATAATTCTTTATCAACTTCCTGAACTTTTCTGTTATTTTGATGTGGCAATATCTATTCTTCGTCTTTCTTATTAATCAATATTACTTGCCATTAAATATTTGCTATGATATATCTCAAAGCTGGTTCACTGATATTCTAAAACAGAAATTTCTAGTTATTCCTGAAAGGTAATAAAGCAATTTTATATATATTATGTATGTATATATATATACATACATAAATTGAGTGTCTTCTTTGAGCAAGATACTTAGAATCAATTAGAGCATATATAAATTTGTTCTTTCAAACAAAATTGTACATTTAACCAGTGGAGCTTTTCCTCAGTGCTTTAACTTCAGACCAAATGTTGGTATCCATTACTACTATCAAATAGGGAACTTTACTGGTTGCTTTATCTGTTTTGAAAGGCAGTAACAATATTTAAACTTATATTTTCAATGTGAACCTTTCTGCTTCTCTACCTTACTGCCCTCCTCATCTCACTCCTTCTATATACTTTAACAGAAGCACTCAGAGCTACACAGATGAAAAAGCTATCTTGACTTCAAATGATGACCAACATCTTAAGTGGTTTCCAACTTGTGTTGATGGATATTGCTTATGGAGTCATTTCTGTCTCTCTGTTTAAAATATACAAAAACAAATGTACTCTAAGAAACAACAAAATAAATAAAATATATACATTCAGTCCTTTTAGAAATGCCTAAAAGAAACAAGTGCAGCACTTTCCAAAAAAAAGACAAGTGCTTTGCTGACTTGATTTATTTATTTTTCTTCATCAGACTTGAAATCATTTTTGAAAACGAAAAAAAGAGTCTGCTGTGAACATTTCTATTTCAACAAGATAGCTAGCTATTCTACACTAAGTAACATCAGCAAGGTAAATACAGAAAATAACTTTAAATGGGCACATTTACCTCTAGAGCCTGAATGCAATTGATACGCTTCTAAAAAGTAGATTCTGATGTAGAAAAAATAATAATTACTACACTTTTCCCAAGAGTAAAAAGAATATAAGTAAACAGAAAGATATGTCTCTATATTAAAAAGATTTAATGCATTTCTTGAATAATTGACAAGGTATTCATTTTAAGAATGTTACTAATTTTAATTTAGCTATGTTTCACAATTATTCAAAAAAAGTCATGTATTTAGTTACTAGAATAAAAACAGCAAATATACTTAAAAAATCAAGATGCACCCTAAGCTTTCTCTACATAAGGAAACTATCAATGCTATTCAAGCCTTATGTTAGCTATGCTTCCCCGTTGAAAGGGCCAGTCAGTAGAAATTGATGCAAAATTTCAAACAGCCCAAATTTGCTAGTCTGTTGCACTCTAGCTAGATATCAATGCCTAACCTTTTTATTTCTTTGTAGTCTTCAGCCAGCTTTCCCTTGCTCACTCCCATCACTTGTTCAGTTCACTTCCTCTGCTTAAAATCCAGCTTTACACATCCTCCTCCTCCTTCTCCTCTTCCCTCCTACTTCTTCACCTCCTCCTCATCCTCTTCCCTTTCCTCCTTTCTCGTTCTCTTTCTTGTTCTCCTTCTTTATACTCCAACTTGCATATGCCAACAATACTATCTTTTTCAACCAGTCAAAAACTTTCATTTCTTCTTCAGAATTTTTTTTTATTTTTATTTTAGACTCAGTATGTGCATGTGAAGATTTGCTACATAGGTATATGGCATGAAGGTGAGATTAGGACTTTTGATAAGCCCATCCAATCCCCAGCCCCCAACCCTGGTAGTGAGCATGGTATCCAATGCGTGGATTTGCAAACCTCGTTCTCCCTTCTTCCCTCTCTCCGCCCTTTAGCCATGCCCAGTATCTGTTCCCATCCTTGTGCCCATGTATGTCCAGTGATTAATAATCACTTATGGTGAGAGCATGCAGTATTCAGTTTTGGGTTTCTGTAATAATTCCCTTAGACTGAGGCCTCCAGGAGCATCCATGTTGCTGCAAATGCCATGATTTTTTTTTATGGCTGCATAGTATTCCATAGTGTAGATGTACCACATATTTATTTTTCCAGTCCACCATCGATGGACACTTGGCTGGTTTCATGTGTTTACTGTTGGGAATTGTGCTGCAATAAATATATGAGTGTAGATATGTTTTTGGTAGAATGATTTATACTCCCTTGGGTGTATTTTCAAAAGTGGGATTTCTGAGTTTAATTTTGATTTCTTTGAGAAATTTCCAAACTGCTGTCCACATGGGTTGAACTAGTAAACATCCTTACCAACAGTGTATAAGCATTCCCTTTTCTCTGCAGCTTCACCAACATCTACTATTTTTGGGCTTTTTAATGACAGTCAATCTGACTGGCATGAGATAGTATCTCATTGTGGTTTTAATTTGCATTTCTCTGATTATTAGTGATATGGAGCATTTTTTTCATATGTTTGTTGGTCTCTGGTATGTCTTCTTTGAGAAGTGTCTATTCATGTTATTTGTCCCCTTTTTAATGGGATTAATTTTTTCCCTGTTGATTTGTTTGAGCTCCTTACAGATTCTGGATATCAGGCCTTTGTCAGATGCATAATTTGCAAATATTTTCTCCCATTTATCAAAAGAGCAAAGTTGTCTTTACTCTTTTGGTGATTTTATTTTCTTTTTTTTAATGTGAAGAAGTTTTCTATCTTGATAAAGTCCCACCTACCAATTTTGTTTTTTGCTGCTTTTGAAGACTTGGTCATGAATTCATTACCCAGGCTGATGTTCAGGAAATTGTTCCCTTGATTTTCTTCTACTATTTTTTATATTTTGAGACCTTATATTTAATGCCTTCATCCATTTTTAGTTAATTTTTGCATATGGTGATAGGTAGGGTTCCAGTTTTGTTGTTCTGCATATACTTAGCCAGTTTTCCCAGCACCATTTATTGAATGGGGAGTCCTTTCCCTAATGTTTGTTTTTGTTAACTTTGTCAGAATTAGTTGGTTGTAGGTTAGTGGTTTTATTTCCAGGTTTTCTGTCTTGTTCTGTTGATCTATGTGTCTATTTTTGTACCAACACCATGCTGTTTGGGTTATTGTAGACTTGCAGTAAAGTTTGAAGTCTGGAAGTATGATAATATCTGCTATGTTCTTTTTGCTAATAATTGCTTTGACCATTCAGGCTCTTATTTGGTTCCATATGAATTTCAATATTGTCTTTTCTAGATCTGTGAAGATGTTGCTGGTAGTTTAATAGGGATTTCATTAAATATGTACATTGTTTTAGGTAGTATGAACATCTTAATGATATTTATTCTTCCAGTCCATGAACATGGAATGTTTTTCCATTTGTTTGTGCCATCTTTAATCTCTTTAAGCAGTGTCTTGCAGTTCTCATTGTAACAATCTTTCACCTCCTTGTTTAGTTGTATTCTGAGGATATTTTTTATTTTTGGTGGCTATTATGAATAAGATTGTGTTATTTTTATTTGGTTCTCAGCCTGCTTGTTGTTGGTGCATATAAATATAAATGATTTTTTAGCATTGATTTTTGTATCCAAAAACTTTATTGAAATTGTTTATCAATGCTAGGAGGGGTTTTTGGTGAATTCTTTTGGGTATTCTAAGTATAGAATCATCTGTGGAGAGAGATAATTTAACCACCTCTTTTCCTATTTGGATATCTGTAATTTCTTTCTTTAGTCTGATTACTCTGGTTTGGACTTTTGGTACTATGCTAAATAGTAGTGGTTCCTCAAAAAATTTGAAACCTTTTTCTGGCTCTAAAAACCAGGAATTTACCATGAATCCCCTCTACCTGCACTTGTAAATAATTAATATCTCTTTTTAATTGTATAATCGCTTGGTTGTCTACTACCTATGTGAACCTACCAATTTAGGTGTACTGTTTATATCTGCCCAGATTAGACCATCCTGTGATATAATGGTATTTCTTCTTCTCAATCATATTAAATTATATGTACTTACTCTTCATGGTAAGTGGTATGAGACAAATATGAACCTATATGTTGTGCAGGCCAAAATAAAAAACACTAGGTCTCATATACCTCCTTATTAATATCTGTGTTCCTAGTGCATAGTACTGGAACAATTTAGTGCTTACCTTGCAAGTTTCATACCAAAATCGTTATAATAGTTACCTATTTTTGATATTCTGATCTAAATTAGTTCCCCAGTTTTAATTTTTCATAGTACCATGCACTTCTATGGCTGGTAGATAATTAAATATTTATGTTTACAATTTTAAAATTATGTTGTTTCTCTCTTTCTAGGTCTGAGACTACATTGTTTTTGCTTAGTGGGGAGTAACCCCAGAACATGATCCAGGACTTTTTATATTGTAAGAATACAAAAAAAGGGGGTGACATTTTAATGCCCTTTTAGTAAAGAAATTTTCAAGAAATTATGCTCTGAAAAAAAGCTGAAGAGTATATGCAAAAGGAAGTTAGGTTTGGGATGTGTAAGAAAGCACACAGTTCTGCATTGGCCCTTTCTACTTGACATCTGTGAAAATGATTTAACCTGTTATCTCAAATGAAGAGATCAAAGTTATTACTCTTAGGATTACCTGTGAAGAATACAGAAAAAAAGATGTTGGGATACTATTGGACTTCTCTAGGTAAGTCCAGTTTTAGAGACACATCAAGTAAGAAACCATTCTTTTTTAATTCCCAAAAGACAAGAAAACCTCAGAGGTCCCTCATAAAATTCCATCAACTTGCCATGTGGGAACTGATGAGATCTGCTTCATTGATGGTGAAGCCATCTTCTGAAGGCTGGTGGCAATGTGATTGCATTTGCAGTTTTAGGACAGACTTCAAACTTTCAGCAATTAGGAGAACTCTTAAATCTGCTGTCTTCAAGTGGTGACAGATAAATGAGAGAGGACAAAATCAGGGCACAGGCAACCCATCATGGAAATTAAGAAATTCTGAGTTGTAGCTGCTTAGCCCAGCACTTGGAAAGGATACTCATTAAGGAACTGAAATCCTGCAGACTTGAGAGGAAGCCCCATCTTTTTTTTTTTTTTTTTTTCCTGGCCACATATTTAATAGCAACTAACAGGGAAAAAAGAGGTTCAAATAGTAGATTAAAAAACAAAACAAACTAGGGCAGGGCATAATCTCTGGTTCCTATTTGCAGTATAATTGTCCGAACAGTTTCTATTGCTTGTGAATAGTTATTGATAAGCTATCTAAAGAAGCAAAACAAGGGATTGACTGACAATGGATCCCCAAATGGTCCATGAGAGACAACAAATCTTATGTCAATCTACTTAAATAAGAATCCAAGTTTCTACAGTGTATTACTGAGGTGTCTATTTTATTTGACACTATCAACACACAAATATCTGAGATTTGAATTAATTTTTCTGATGTGAGTTTTTTTGTTTTGTGTAAATACTGAGAGACATATGTACCTATATGTATATCTATAGTCATATAGATATATATTACTAGAGTTAACTGTGAAATTTTTGTGCAGTCATAATCCTACTTTCCACATAATCATTTCTTTAATTTTACACATTTGGCTGAGCATTGGTTTAGTCTTCTTCCTGGTCTTGGACATCATAATCTTTCCCTATTCTTCTCTTTGGCAGCTTGGTCTCCATTATCTTATTTCCCAGTTAACACTCCCCACAGGCTTCTGTTGGAAAAACTACAATAAATTGTCCTCAATTTTTACTCAATATTTCTTAATTAAGTCTTGAGCATATACTTTTTGTCCAACTGCTAGTAAGAGAAATAAAAAATAATAGTGAGTCAGACAAGATTGAAGTTTACATTGCCCCCCTTATCAAAGAAGTTCAGAGGTAAGCCCTCTAGGACTGATATGGAGGCTACACAGTGCCAACAAGGATGTAAAACACCTTTAATATTCAGCTCCAATACTCAGCTTCCACCTTCAAGGTCAATGACTTTACAACTGCAGCTCTTCATCCAATGAGTCTGATTTCTAAGCAAGAACGAGAAGAACATGAAAGGGGATGGTAGCAAAAGGTGCACACTGGCCTTTGATCCACTCCTAGGAGTTTTCTCAGACGTGCCAACTATCAACTTTCACTTATGTTTAATTGGCCACATTAACTAAAAGGGAGCCTGAGAAACATAGTCATTAATTGGGAACCTAGCCACATGTAATAAAACAGTAATCCATTTCTAAAGAAAAACCAAATAGACTCTATGTAAGAAACTGGTATTCTCTGTTTAACATGTGTAATGTCCTCCCTTTGCAGGAAAAAAAAAAAAGTACTACAGATGCTTCTCAACTCACATCCCAACAAACCCATCAGTAAGTTGAAAACATCAAGTTGAAACTATCACAACTCAAAAATTCATTTATTACATCTAACCTAGCTAACACCATAGTTTAGTTTAGCCTACTTTAAAAGCACTCAGAACTCTTTACATTAGCCAACACAGTTCATTCTACAGTATTGGTTGCTTTACCCTCATTATTGTGTGGCTGACCCAGGGCTGTGGTTCACTTCCAGTTTCCAACATCATGAGAGTGTATTGTCTTGCATATCACTAGTTTGGGAAAAGATCAAAATTTGACATTCCAATTATGATTTCTACATAATACTTTTACACCCTCTTAAAGTTGAAAAATCATGAATTGAACCATTATAAGACTGGAGGCATCCATATTATAATTCTTACTCTGGATTTCTCTTAATTTTTATGCTGTCTCTTTAAACTATAATTACCCAAAATATTACAGTATTAAAATGTTTCTTCTTTATTTCCTGTAACTTCTACAACCTAAGTGATGTGATTTGAAGATCTCAGTGGTTATAGAAAACAAAATAATAGCTTCCTCCCTACTAGGAGACCTGTTAGCAATGTGGTTGATTGTATTTTGTTTCCCAGTCATTTGCCTCTCTCTCCTCATTCATATTAGAGGTTACATGTCTTGTCATATTGCTGTGTGACTTGTACTGCCATCCTGTAGGTGAATTATACTTCCTTTACTCAATGTCAAACTTGGCTATGTGACTTACTTCAGCCAATGAAAATGAACCAGAATTAGTGCACTCCTATTCCTGGAGGAAGCTTTATGTGCTGTTGTCTGTTTCCACCAGCTGTCTTGTTCCTTTCTCTTTGCTATAAGAATAGTACATCCCCAGTGGGACTTGTCCTTCAGCCTGTGTTCTGGCAGTAGACAACATGTGGAGCAGAGTTAAAGCTTACCACAGCCACAGACATACAACACAAGAGCAAAACTAATTCTATTGTATGCAACCAAAATGTTAGATTTACTTATCATCATTGAAGAACCTAGTTGACTAATACACATTTACATAAGAAAGTTATTCTAATATTCACATATACAAATAATTCTTTTTTTTCAATCTGATGCTATTAAAATTTATTGATAAACAATCACAATCTAAGAAATCAGCTATACTTGGGGGACATCTTTTTTCCTTCCCCTGCAGGTGGGTGTTAACCATTACCAGACACTGTACCCAGTACATTTGTCTCACACAGTGCCCACCATTATTCCCCACCCACAGCTGTTGAGGTGAGGGAAAGTAAAATGTCTAGAATTGCTCTTTCTATTTCCTTTTTTTCAAATGTGAATTTTCATCCTTTCCTCCAAACTCTTCTATTAATAAAGGGCCAAGAAATGATGTTTAGTGGAAATCAAACAGAAGGCATCCATGCAGGACTTTCAGGAATAGTTGAAGTAAATCAAAGTTGCCTGGGGAAGAATGAAAATGTGATTTTTCTCTCATTGCACTTCACCACATGGTCTGAACATGCCTGTAAACATCTTATAAGCAATTTTGTCGCTACTAATTAAAAATAATAATAAAAAACTTAGTGGATGTTTTTGCTTGTGGGGGTAGCAAATAAAATTGTTTTAAAAGAAAACTCTGCATGAGTTGGCAGGCTATATTTTGTCAGAATTCAAAACAATTGCCTTTAACATAAAGAGAAGAGGTGATTTTAAGAAAAGTAATTTATGTGTACTAGATTTAACTCTTTGACTTGGTATATATACATATATATATTTTTCCCCCCACACTGATTCAACTTCAGTAATTTACTCTTCATGCAATTTAAATCTCTGTCTTCCTTTTAGAAATAGATTAGTCATAACAGGTAGAAAAGGAGATCTAGGACTGGATGATTTTATACACAGTCTTTAAAAATAGCAGTCATGCTCTTGAAAATAAAAACTTTTTAGGGAGAATGTATAAAAAGAAGACAGCGCCAGAATGGTGTAATCTCTTTACTGGAGCCCATGATTTCCATGATATGAATCTGTTTTAATCAGGACTAATTGCTTTTAGAAACTAAACCTCTTTAGGTAGAATTTAATTAAAAATATTTTCTAAAAAAACTCACATAAATTGTAGCATGTAGTGGGAACAATGCTATATGTTCACTGAGATTGTTAGAAAAATGGCTCATCGAGACATCCATGTCCTAATTTCTAGAACCCATATGTACCTTCCATGGCAAACAGTACTTCACAAATGTGATTAATATCCTATTGTTGGAAGGTGACATGACTAGAGAAGAATGATCGGAGATGAAAAGTTTCTGCTTTTGAAGATGGAAGAAGGAACTGAGTCAAGAAATATGGATTCTAAAAACTAGAAGAAGCAAGCTAATAGATTTTTCCCCTAGAATGTCCAGAAAGGAACATAGCACTGTCGATGGCTTGATTTGAGACCCATTTCAGACTACTTCCCTCCAGAACTGTAAAATAACAAATCTTAATTATTTAAGTCACTACGTTTTTGGTAATTTGTCATAGCAGGCTTTGTTTGGTGATTCTGTTAGCAAACACCATTGCCTTTTCTTGCTGCATACACAGCTAGACCACATTTATGAGTTGATGTTTAATCTTTTTAGTCATTCAAATTCAAACTGCTTTATAGCAAAGTTTTATTTCTTTTTCCCTTCATTGCTAATTAAATTTTAATAGTAACATTTCAAATGATTAAAAAAATTATACCTACTATGATCTGAATATGTTTCCCAAAGTTCATGTGCTGGAAACTTAATCCCCAATGCAAAGGTGTTGAGAGATGGAATCTTTAAGAGATCACTAAGTCTTAAAGATTGTCCCCCTCATGAAAGGATTAATGTTATTACAGGAGTGGCTTCCTTTAAAGAGCAAGTTGGGCCCCATCTTGCCCTTTTGCCTTCCACCATGGAATGATGCAGCAAGGTCATTGCTAGATGCAAGACCCTTAAACTTGGATTTCTCAGCCTCTAGAACTGTAAGAAATAAACTCCCATTCTTTATACATAACTCAATGACCAGTATTCTGTCACAGCAGCACAAAACAAACTAAGAGAGTACGTTAACATAAACCTTCACAGAAAATGGTTAAATCAAGTGTGCCCATGATTACTTTTGCTCCTGTTTTGTAAGTGGTTTCCTTGATCATTATTTTCATTATTGCCTTTGTTCCAGTCTTCTAATTAATGACACAGAGTTACACAACATGGCCTCACTGAAAAATAGGGTGTCAGGCAGAAAAAAATGTATGTATAATTTAGAGTTTTAGCTGTTAAAAGATTGAAGGGCTCTAAAGATATTTTGCTATTATTGTCATGGTTAAGATGACTTGGATGTTTTGGTTTTTAAACTAAGTAAAATACATGTACAATGTCTCAGTCGTTCCAAACAATGATTCTGATTTTACTTTTCTGCTCCACTGAAATGAATGACTATACTATCAGTGAAATCTGTGACAAGGATGGAAGGGAGATTGATTTTTGAATAAGAGGAATAATGTTAGAAAACTAGCTGAGATTCACAAAACATAAAACTTCACATCACTGCACATAACAATTATAATTATGACTATCCACAAACAAGTATTAATTGATTGAGTACTGTTGACTCAATAGCAAATAATACGGGAAAACACATTTGTAGATAAATTAAACTAGTCTAGTAAGAATTTAAACATACTTTGCTAAAGATTGAACCTAGTTATTTTGAATCATGAGAGGCCAGTAACTAAAATTACATGAAACATGAGTTTTGAGTAAGGTGAAAGAAAGTCATGCTTCAATTGCTTGTTAGGCAAGTGTAATTATGACTTTAGTTTTCAATTACATTTCTAGGGGAAAGAGGAATATTTATTGATTTTTAAATTACCACCAGTAAAATTGACAACAGTTATATTTTCATGTCAAGAATATTTTGATGGTGACTTATGTTTGAAAATTGCAAACTTAACAGAAATACATATTTCCTCTTTCTCTTGACATGTAATTAACATAATAGTAAAGCAATACATTCTATAAACCACAACAATATAGAAAGTCCATGACAGCCATGAAAAGATGACAAATGTTGGCAAATTTCTGGAAGACAGAAAGCAATAGAAGAGTATTGACTGAAGACAGAAGAAAGCAACAATCTTGTTTACAAGCAAAGTTGATTGGAACTGATGAGATAGTTAAACTATCAGCTGTACAGAAGGAGGGTCACAGCAGTGCCAATCCAAGGTTCCATCCTACAAATGGAGTAATCTAAAATCAGTTTTCTCTATTTTAACTAAAACAAGGTGTTAGGGATAACTTGGGCAAAAATAGTAGATAGAAATTCTATTTCCATCCTTGCAATTGAAATTCCCCAGCAAAATGACCTCATGCCTTATGCTCATCCACAAATCATGTTCTCCAAGTGGCAAAATGCACATATTTATATGCAGCTGCAAGTAAACTTTTATTTGCCTCATTAGTAAAGGCAAGTGATTAATCATTCACCATGACACAAAACTCTGACATAAAAGAGAAAACCAAGCTAACATAGAACAAAAATTCTAATTACTAAATTCTCAAAGAGAGAGGAAAACTTGCAATGCATCCTTCTAAGAAAGAAAAATAATAAGTCTAGTTTCTTAGAAACAAAAAAATTAAGAAAGCGTAAAAGATAAATTTGAGGAAAACTCCAAAATATAAAAAGAATTGCAGAGGTAAAAGTGTAAGATAAAATATAGGAAATGAATAAGGATCAGCTAACTCTTGGAAAATTGAGAGAATTGTATGATTAATAATAAAATTAACATAACATTTCTCTGAGTTAAAGGCCTTCACATTAGAAATGCTTGATTCTTGAACATAGTGAGTTCATAGCAACACTTAGACACACTGAAGTCAGGTTACAAATCACCAAGAATAAAAAGAAAATCTTAAAATTCTTCAGAAAAAATTAAAATCACCTACAGTAGAATAAGAAACAACTCAACATCATTGGTTTTATAAAATTATGGAGTAATATCTGCAGGGCATTAAGTGAACAATGATTTTCAACCCAGAATCTATTTTTCACTATAAGCCTTCTGAACTAATTGACTTTTGTTTGTCAGCTTTAATTAATTTCTTTTTAATTGAGATAATTGTAGACCAGCATGCATTTACTAAAAAGACTCCAGAGAGATTCCTTGGACACTTTGCCTAGTTTCTCCCAGATTTTGTAAAATATGGTAGGATATCACAACCAAGATATTGACACTGGTACAATCCAACAATCTTATTCAATTTCCAGTTATTTTACTTGTTCTCATGTGTGCATGCACATGTATATATTAAGTCCTGTGCAATTTTATCAGTTGTGTAGATTCACATGTCCACCACTGTAGTCAAGATACTAGGCCATTGCCTTGCTAAACTGTGGTGTGGCCATTTGCTCTTTGAGCTACGGCCAGGTCATGTTTTCTTAAGATTTGGCCCCCTCCCCTCCCCTGGGGAGGTGAATCTCCTCTTTTTCTCTATCTAATTTGCTTTCTAAATAAACTAAATTTTCTAACCTAAAAAATAAAAATAAAAATAAAAGATACTAAAAAATTCCACCATCAGGATCTCTCATGTTGTCCTTTCATAACAAGACTAACTGCTCTCCCGTTTCCTCCCATGTCTCACTAACCACTGGCAACCACTACTCTTTCCTCTACTATTAAATGCTACGAGTTTTTTTATGGTTATAGGTCTATATTGTCCATTTCGTCTTTGTTGAGTTTTGAAAGTTTGTGGTGCTTGAGGAATTATTTATTCCATTTATTGTGTTTTAGTACTTTTAAGTAGCAACTTGTTTGTAGTATTTCCTTTTGATATTGTAATAACTACAGAATCTTTACTGATATCACCTATTTCATTTCTGATATTAACTATTTGTGTCTTTTCTTTTTAATTTTAAGTCTTTTATAGGGATTAACAATTTTATTAATTCTTTATAACCTGCTTTTTATAACCTTAATTTTAGCTATAGTTTTTCTATTTTAATTTTTATTGATTTTTTTAACTTTATCTTCTTGTTTACTCTTCTGCTTACTTTGGATTTATTGCTTTCTTTTTTTCTAGTTTCCTTTCTTATTTTTTAATTAATTAATTAATTTTTTATTTCAAAGATGAGGGTACAATTCAGGAAAAGGTATACAAATGGTCATTGTACAGGTAAGGTTTAGATCTCCCTTTGCTCCTTACTTTGCCTGGTTTGAGATTAGATACCCTGATTTATACTGTGTTCTCCACACCACTCAGGCAGTATCCTGCTACTGTTAACGCTTTTCTTATAGTATTATGGTAAATGTTCAGCGTCCTTTTATGAGTGAGAACATATGGTACTCTGTTCTTTGCTTCTGTGATAGATCACTGAGTATGAAAGACTCTAAATCCATTCAAGTTGTTGCGAAGATCATATGTTTGTCCTTTATGGCTGTGTAATATTCCATGGCGTATATATACCATATTTTTTTTAGTCCAGTTCGGTTTAGATGGGCAGTATGGTTGGTTCCATGTTTTTTCTTTTTTCTTTCTTTTTTTTTTTTTGAGTTGGAGTCTCACTCTGTCGCCCAGACTGGAGTGCAGTGGTCACTCCCAGCCACCGCAGCCTCGACCTGCTGGGCTCCAGCGATCCTTCCGCCTCAGCCTTCCAAGTAGCTGGAACTACAGGCACGCGCTACCACGCCCGGCTAATTTTTGATTATTGTAGAGATGAGGTCCTGCCAAGTTGCCCAGGCGGGTCTCAAACCCGCGAGTTCAGGCAATCCACTCACCTCAGCCTCCCAAGGCACGGGATTACAGACTGAGCCACAGAACCCGGCTCCATGTTTTTTCTATTGTGAATAGTGCTGCAATAAACATGTGTGTGCAGGTGTCTTTTTTGTAGAAAGATTTGAGTTCCTCAGGGTATGTTCCCAGTAGGGGGATTGCTGAGTCATATGGAAGGTCAATGTATAGTTCTTTTAGAAATCACCGCACTGTTTTCCAAAGATTGCACTAGTTTGCATTCCCACCAGCAGTGTAGATGCATATCTTTTTCTCTGCATCCTCTCCAGCATCTATTGTTGCTTGTTTTATTAATGATGGCCATTCTTACTGGGGTTAGGTGGTGTCTCAGGGATCTCAATTTGGTTTTGATTTGCATTTATCTGACAATTAGTGAGGCTGAGCACTTTTTCATGTGTCTGTTGGCTCCCCATACATCTTTTTTGAGAAGTGTCTATTCATGTCTTTGCCCACTTTTTAATGGGACTGTTTCTCCTATTTTCCTTTTGGCACATTTGAGTTCCTTGTAGATCCTGGATGTTAGGTCTTTGCCAGATATACAGTTGGCAAACAATTTTTCCTATTCTGTGGACTGTCTCTCCACTCTTGATAGTTTCTTTTGCTGTGCAGAAGCTTTTCAGTTTGATGAGTTCCCACTTTTCTATCTTATTTCTTATGACATGGGCACTTGTTTGTTTGTTTGTTTTAGGTGAAGTATTATTTTAATGTTTTTCTTCTGTTTTTTCTCAGACATAACTTTTTCCTTATTTCCCAAAATTTTTTTTTTTAGTTTTTTAATTTTAAAATTGTGGGGTACAATTCAGGGTTAGGTATACAAATATTCATTGTGCAGGTACCCTTGTTGATGAGATGTGTCCCCCCTTCCCCAGGCAGATTTTGACTACCTTCAATCCCACCTCCCAGCCCTCCCCCTCCCACAGTTTCCCACTTCTGTCAATCCTTTTCTTATAGTATTTCAGTAGTTGTTCAAGGTTCACTTAGGAGCGAGAACATGTGATACTCAGTTCTTTGTTTCTGTGAAAGATCACTCAGTATTATAGACTCTAATTCCATTCAGGTTGCTGTGAAGTTCATGATTTTGTTCTTCTTTATGACTGCGTAATATTCCATTGTGTACATGTACCACATTTTTTATCCAGTCCTCTTTTGATGGGCAGCACGGTTGGTTCCATGTTCTTGCTATTGTGAACAATGTTGCGATAAAGATACCTACATTGGTGGTTTTGATCAAGAATTGGAATTGCCAGTTACAATTTCCATAAGAATTTCTCCTGCATTTGCTAAGATTCTTACAGTTTGAGGTGTTACATTTAGGTATTTGATCCATTTAGAGTTAATTTTGTATATGGTGATAGGTTGGGGTCCTGTTTCAATCTACTGTGTGTGGACAGCCAATTTTCCCAGCACCATTTACTGAATAGGTTCCCCTCTCCCCAGTGGCTGTTGTTGGAGGCTTTGTCGAAGATGAGTTGGTTGAGACATTGAAGTTTTGCTTCCATAATCCCTTTTTCCATTTGTTCATATAACTATTCTTGTACCAATACCAGGTTGTTTTGATTATTGTAGCCTTATAGTAAAGTTTAAAATCTGGAAGTGTGAAACCTCGTGCTTTGTTTCTTTTGCTAAACATTGTTTTGGCTATTTGGGGTCATTTATGTTTCCATATGAATTTCTGTATTGTCATTTCCAGGTCTGAGAAGAATGATGTTGGTAATTTAATGGATATTGTGATGAATCTGTAGATTGCCTTTGGTAGAATGGACATCTTAACAATGTGGATTTTTCCTATGAGCATGGAATATTATTCCATTTATTTTTGTTTTCTTGGATTTCTTTGAGCAGTGTTTTGTAGTTTTCATTGTAAAGGTCTTTCACTTCTCTGGTTAGTAAGAAGCAGAGGTATTTCTTTTTTTGTGACTTTTGTGAATGGAATTGTGCTTTTTATGTGGTTCTCTGACTGCTTGCTGTTGGTATATAAAAATGCAACTATCTTTTGCACATTTATTTTGTACCTGAGACATTTCCAAAGTCCTTTATCAGTGAAAGCAGGTTTTTGACAGATTTTCGAGGTATAAGATCATATCATCAGCAAAGAGGGATACCTTAACTTTCTCTTTTCCTATTTGGATACCCCTGATTTCCTTCTCTTGTCTAGATGCTGTAGCTAGGACTTCCAACACAATGTTGGACAAGAGGGGCGAGAGTGGGTAGCCTTGTCTTATTCCAGTTTTCAAGAGAAATGTTTCCAGTTTCTGTCTATTTAGCAATATGCCAGCTGTGGGTTTATTGTAGATGGTACTTACTATTTTGAACTATGTTCCTTCTATGCCTAGGTGTTTGAGGGTTTTTATCAGGAAAGGATGCTGAATTTTATCAAAGGCTTTTTATATCTAATGATATAATTATCTGATTCTTGTTTTTATACCTGTTGATATATTTAATTACATTTTTGGTTGTGGATGTTGAACCAGTCCTGCATCCTGGGGATGAAGCCTTCTTCGTCATGGTGGAAAATTTTTGAGATGTGTTGTTGGATCCAATTTGCTAGAATATTGTTGAGAATTTTTGCATCTATGTTCATTAGGAATTGCGAACTGTAGTTCCCTTTTTTTGTTAGATCTTTATCTGGCTTTGGTATCAGTGTGATGTTATCTTCGTAAAATGATTTGGGAGAATTCCACCTTCCTAATTGCCTGGAATACTTTCAAAGGGATTGGTATCAGCTCCTCCTTGTACGTTTTATAAAATTCTGCTGGAAAGCCATCTGGTCTAGCACTTTTTTTTTTTTTTGTAGGTAGTTTTTTTATGATGGAGTCAATTTCTTGGTTTGTTATTGATTTAGTGCCTCAATGTCTTCTCATTTTAACCCTGGGAGGTCATGTGATGTCAGAAAGTCCTCCATTTCATTTAGGATATCAAGTTTGATTCCATACAGGTATGTATAGTAATCTCTGATAATCTTTTGTATTTCATTGTGGGTCCTTCAATCTTGTTTATTCTTTCAAAGACCCAATCTTTTGTTTTATTAATTTTTTCCTATGATATTTTTGTCTTCTATATCCCGTATTTGGGTTTTTACTTTGGAATCTGGATTCTTCTGGTAAAGTTTAGCTTTGATGGTCTTGTCTTTCTAGCTCCCTTAGGTAATTTGTTAGGCTGTTAACTTTTGATCTTCTATTTTCTTGATGTGTATTTGTAGAGATATAAATTCCCCTTTTAGAACCGATTTCATGGCATCCCTGAGGTTTTGGTCAGATGCTTCTTCATTTTCTTTTTTTTTTTTTTGAGTTGGAGTCTCACTGTCGCCCAGACTGGAGTGCAGTGGCCGCTCCTGGCCACTGCAGCCTTGACCTGCTGGGCTCCGGCGATCCTTCCGCCTCAGCCTTCCAAGTAGCTGGAACTACAGGTGCGCACTACCACGCCCGGCTGATTTTTTGATTTATTGTAGAGATGAGGTCTCGCTTGCCCAGGCGGGTCTTGAACCCGCGGGCTCAGGCAATCCACTCATCTCAGCCTCCCAAAGGCACGGGATTACAGACTGAGCCACCGAGCCCGGCCTTCTTCATTTTCATTTGTTTTCAGGTGTCTTTTAATTTTGTTTTGATTTCTGTGTGACCCAGTAGTCATTAAGCATCATGTTGTTTAGTGTCTATGTCTTTGTGGTGGGTTTGGGAGGAATAGTGTTGGTGTTGATATTTACTTTTATTCCACTGTGGTGGTCTGAGAAGGTGCATGGCAGTATTTTGATCTTATGAAATTTGCTTATGTTTGATTTATGGGCAAGGATGTGATCAATCTTGGAGTACATTCCATGTGGTGATGAATAGAATGTATATTCTGTGGTTCTTGGGTGAATGAAGTGTTCTGTAGGTATCTATTAAATCCATTTGGCCAAGTGTCCACTTGTGGTTCTGGATCTATTTGTTAATTTTTTAAATCCACCTTGATTATTTATCTATAGTTATTAGTGGGGTATTTAAATCCAGAGCTATAATAGCGTTAGAGCCAATATCTTCTTTTAGTCTACTTAGTAGTTGCTTTATAAACACTGGTGCTCATGTGTTGGGTGCATAGATGTTTAGGATGAAAATTTCTTGTTGATGGAATGAAACTTTTATCATTATTCAGTGTCTTTCCATATCTTTTTAAATTTTTGATAGCTTAAATGTTGTTTTGTCTGATATTAAGATTGTGACTCCTGTCATCTTTTTTGATTCATTTACCTGAAAACTCATTTTCCAGCCTCTAACTTTGAATTTGAGTACATCCCTTTTGGTGAGATTAGTTTCCTGAATGCAGCAAATTATTGGGTCATGGTTTTTTATCCAGTTTGCCATTCTGTGCCTTTTCAGTGGTGCATTTAGTCCATTCACATTCAGACTGATTATTGAAATGTGATTGTTTATTCCCATCATGAGATTCTTATAAAGTTTTTTGTTTGTTTGTTTGTTTTCTTTTAC
>CAUYQG010158579.1:0-11685 GCA_963574415.1 Tarsius wallacei | reverse complement strand
AGACCAGCCTGGGCAACTTGGCAAAACTTTGTCTCTACAATAAAATAAAAAATAGCCGGGCGTGGTAGCATGCGTCTGTAGTTCCGGGCTACTCGGAAGGCTGAGGTGGAAGGATCGCTGGAGCCCAGAAGGTTGATGCTGGGGTGACCGTGAGCGTGTGTGCCACTGTACCCCAGCCTGGGTGAAGGAGTGAGTGAGACTCCAACTCAAAAAAAAAAAATGCATGCTGAAATGAATGAATGATGTTAAGTGTTATGAAAACTCTAAACAGGGTATTTGTTAAAGGGACTTGGGTGAGATGGGATGTGTGGCTATTTTAGGTAGGATGTTCAGGAACACCCTCGTGATTAGGGGTGTCTTGAGTTGGAAAAGAGAAAAACAAATGTAAAGTTTCCTGAGGCTGCCAGGTATGGTGTTACTCATCTGTAGTCCCAGCTACTTGGGAGGCTGAGTTGGGAGGATCCCTTGAGGCCAGGAGTTTGAATCCAGCCTGGGTAACAGAGGGAGATCTGTCTTTAATTAAAAAAAAAAAAAGAATGAACAATTTCCTGAAGCAAATAAAGTTTGGTTTGTTTGATGAACAGAGAGAGGGCTGTAGGTGGAGGTAGGGGTGGGGTGAGGAGAGTCATTGAGGCTGAACCCAGATCCCCTCTGAGGTCAGGCTGGTGAGCTGGTCCAGGGAGTGGGACTTTGCAGACCACAGGAGGTCACTGTGGGGAGATGGGGAGGAAGGAAGCTGTAAGCAGGGAGTGATGTGACCCAAAGTCCCATTTACCCTTGCTGTAAAGAGGGACAGCCCTTCGTCTCTGTCTTTCTCTGAGGTTCTGTCACCATCTTGGAATCCACTGGGGAATCTGATAAAAGCTGCATATAAACACATGTAATTTTGAGTGAGGTGTGCTGGACACTCAAGTTCAGACTGTCTGATTTGGTCTATGCACCTCAGACAGGTAATCTGAGACTCACACCTAGTAATAACAACTAGCACCAACAGAGTAATTTGGTCTGTGCCAGGCTCTGCTTTGAGTGCTTTATTTTTTTTAATTTTTTTTTATTTTTTGAGTTGGAGTCTCACTCTGTCGCTCAGACTGGAGTGCAGTGGCCGCTCCCGGCCACCGCAGCCTCAACCTGCTGGGCTCCAGTAATCGTTCCGCCTCAGCCTTCTGAGTAGCTGGAATTACAGGCGCCCGCTACCACGCCCGGCTAATTTTTTGATTTATTGTATAGATGAGGTCTCACCAAGTTGCCCAGGTGGGTCTCGAACCCATGGGCTCAGGCAATCCGCTCACTTCAGCCTCCCAAGGCGCAGGATTACAGGCTGAGCTACCGAGCCCGGCTTGAGTGCTTTATTTATTTATTTATTTATTGAGTTGGAGTCTCAATTCCATCGTCCAGGCTGGAGTGCAGTGGCATGCTCACGGTGATCATTCCGCCTCAGCCTTCCAAGTAGCTGGAACTATAGGTGCGTGCTACCATGCCTGGCTAATTTTTGATTTATTGTAGAGACAAGGTCTCACTATGTTCCCCTGGCTGGTCTCAAACCCGTGGGCTCAGACAATCCATTCGCCTCAGCCTCCCAAAGTGCTGGGATTACAGGATGAGCCACCGAGCCCGGCTGCCTTCAGTGCTTTATGAACAGATAACTCAGTCTTCACAACAACTCAAAGGCAATCCCCATTATACAGATGGGAAAACTGAGAACTGGAGAGAATCACCTTTTCCATGACCACACAGGGCGCAGTAACAAAAGCAGGGTGACAAACTCGAGTGTTTTTCCTTAGCCATTAGGTCAGTACTTTCTCCGAGTTAAGTCAAGCCCGGGGAGACAAATGACCTCCTATAACTCATTCTGGGTCTTCCTAGGCAACTTGAGGCCCAGTGGCCAGAAACTCTTGACAGTTATCTGACCCAAACTCTGCCAGGAAAGGTGGCCAAAGCAGGACTCCAGTCTATGGGGGGGGGGGGGGGGAAGGGGGTCAGGGGCGTGTCGAAGTCCCGCAACTGGCAAGGTAGGGGTGGGAAGATCATCCAGTCACAGTCTTCCTGTGTGCGTTGGTTATTTGTCTTGCGTCTACACTCCTAGGGTCCGTGGGAGTATATGAGTCTCAGAGCATAAGCTAGGGAAGGAGGCTGCATGGCTACAACCCCCAGCTCATGTCTCCCTAGCTGTGCGACTTTGGGGAAATTACTTAGTGTCTCTGTGCCCCCTTTCCGTGTCTGTAAAATGGAGATAAGCACAGTTTCTATCTCGTAGGGTACTGTGAGGATTCAAGGAGATGGTGCACATTTAGGCACCAGGCACAGAGACCAGAGCGTGGTGGGGAGCTCATTTGAGGCGGCCCATGCGATTTGGCGTGCCATTCGACAGCGTGTGCAGTGTGAGACTCCAGCACTTTATGTCCATTGGGTGTTGCGTTTGCCCTCCTGAGCGCTTGCAGGAGCTACCTCGATACTTTCCGGATCTTCCCCTCCCAGGACTAGTTACAAGATGACCTCCCCTGCATCCTCTCCGACCCCTGCTCGAACCCTTGCCCGGGTTTTTAACCTTGCCCTCTCCCTACCCCTCCAATCTCAGAGCCAAAGAGCCGCCTTCCTTCTCCAAGGCCTGCGTCTCGTAACCACGCCCACACGCCCTGCGGCCACGCCCCTCCTCAGCTCTCCAATCCCAGAGCCAAAGAGCGTTAGCTACCTTTCCTCTCCTTTAGGCCTGCGTCCCTTAGCCGCGCCCACACGCCCTGCGGCCACGCCCCTTCTCAGCCCTCCAATCCCAGGCATAGGACGTTAAGCCACGCCTCTGTCATTTCCCAGGTCTGGGTCCGCCCAAATTGGTCCAAAGCACGCCACGCCTCCCCCTCGTCCAGGGCTAGCCACGCCCCACCCCCTACCGCCTTCTAGCCTCGTTCGCTGCCCACCTTCCTTTAACTTCCCGTCCTGCCCCCTAAGTGTCCTAGGTGTTGACCAGTCACTAGATATTGTGGATTGGATGTAGGTCTTGGGGACTTTACTTGCTCCCAGAAATGCTATGGAGGGGATTGACAAGGTACATCCTGACCCAGGGCTACAAGAATCTCCGGGCTGGGGATGGGTGGGGGTGGGGGTGGGGGTGGGGGGGTGGGGGGGTAGGCAGAGCCGCGAGGGTTATGGGACTCAGAGTCCTCTGCCCACTCCATCCTCCTTTATTCGAAAGTTGTGTCTTTCGAGAGCATCTCCAGTGATCGACCCTTTCGTGGGGAGAGGAGCCCAGGGCACCTGGGGCAGTGTGGGGATACACCTCACCAAAGGCCACTTGTCTGCTGCTTTAATCCTCAGAGTTCTACCCTGCCCCTGATATCTACAGCAAGAGAGGAAATAGTTAGATTTTGTAGTTTTCTTTTTTTTTTTTTTAATGAGGGGTAGTTCAGAGTTGAATAGGCCTCTTCCCTTTGTCTTTAGGATACAAATCTTGAAAAAAAACATTGAAAAAGAGAAAATGATACTTCATGTAGTAAAAACAACAAATGAACTGCATACAGGTATAATAACCACCCACCAAGAGGGGATCAGGCCTCACTAAGTGAGGAGAGAGAGGAAAGATGGCTCAGGGTGAGGGTGAGGAGGGGGCTCTGGGCTGTGCCTTCAGCCACCCCTTCCTAGATTCCTCTATTTTGAGTTCAATTTTTCTCTCTCACTGGGGCTCTGACCCCCACCCCTCTGGGTATCTATCCCCTGTTCTTGATGTCTATCTCCCTCTCTCTCTGGGTCTCTCTCTCTCTCTCTCTCTCTCTGGATTGCTCTCTGTCTCTGTCTCTGTCTCTCCCACCTTGGTCTCTATCCTCCCTCACTCTCGATCTCTGTCCATCTCTCCGAGTTCCCCCTTCATTCTCTCTGGTCTCTGTTCATTTTTGTCTCTGAGTTTCTCTGCTTTCTCAGTCTCTGTCTGCCGTCTCTCTGGATCTTTGGTTGCTGCGCCTTCTCAATCCCCCAACCCCAGGGCTACAGACTGTCAAGCCTAGTTTCTCCTCATAGGCTCCAGGGCTGTTAGAACCACTCTTCCCATCCCAGCACCATATTCTGCATTGCTGGGAAAGGCGGTGACACTAGTGTTTGCAAATGGAAGATTAGCAGAGGTGACATGTGTCACTTGTGGGCCGATGGGAGGAAGTTAGGAAGGTATCCTGCCTTCACCTTTCCCTTGTTTGGGCAGCATATGTTGACGACGGTGCAGCCTAGATGTGGATGGATGTCTCTTGCTGTAGACTCAAATTGTACTTTTGTGTGAGCAGGAACTAACTTACTGTTGCCACTGACCTGTCAGGAATTTATTTGTTGCATCAGCTAATGTTTCCTCACCTAATATCACACCCAACCTACACTCCCTACTCAGAAAGCTGACAAGACCCCAACTATAAAATTTCTGAATATTCAACTCACATCCATCTCCAACCTACATTAATCCTAAGCCACAACCTTAACCCTACCTACCCATATTCTTCCAAAAGCTGGGTCAAAACAAAGGTCATTCTAGCCAGGCGTGGTGATACATGCCTGTAGTCCTAGCTCCTTGGGAGGCTGAGGCAAGAGGATCATTGGATCCCAGGAGTTTGAGCTATGATCACATCACTGCACTTCAGTCTGGAAGAGAGTGAGAGCCTGCCTCTAAAAAACAAAAAAACAGCCGGGCTCGGTGGCTCGGCCTGTAATCCGCACTTTTTGGGAGGCTGAGGTGAGTGGAATGCCTAAGCCCGCGGGTTCGAGACCCGCCTGGACAACTTGGTGAGACCTCATCTCTACAATAAATAAAAAATTAGCCGGGTGTGGTAGCGCGCGCCTGTAGTTCCAACCACTTGGAAGGCTGAGGCGGAAGGATCGCCAGAGCCCAGCAGGTCGAGGCTGCAGTAGTTGGGAGCGGCCACTGCACTCCAGTCTGGGCGACAGAGTGAGACTCCAACTCAAAAAAAAACAAAAACAAAACAAACAAACAAAAATCCTAGTTTTAACTTTGTCTTTGGTTGGCCTACCCTGACTCTGACCTCAACTGTATCCCTAAACTCTATCTCTGTTATAAATCTAACTCTGACTTTGTCCTTAATCCCAATACTGTCCCTTGCCCTAAACCTATGGCCTAATCTTAGCCTAATTCTATCTCTAATGACTCTGGTCCGGATATTACCTTTAACAGTAAGTCTGGTGATCATGACCCAGTCATACCCCAAGCCTAAACCTTAATTAATCCTAGCCCTGACTGGAGAATCACCCTGACCTTGATCCCAGCTATGGTCCTAATCCAGTTCTAGGTCCAAACCTAGCCCTGATTTTAACTATAATCCTAGTCTTGACTTTGATTCTAGCTACAATCAGAATCTTGATTGTTATTATTTTTTGAGTTGGGGTCTCACTCTGTCACCCAGGCTGGAAAACAGTGGTAGAATCATGGCTCACCACAGCCTCGTCCTCCTAGGCTCAGGCGATCCTCCTGCCTTAGCCTCCAGAATAGCTGGGACTACAGACGTGTGTCACTGTGCCCGGCTAATTTTTTAATTTTTGGTAGAGATGAGGTCTTACTACATTGCCCAGGCTGGTCTTGAACTCCTGGGTTCAAGCAATCCTCCCACTTCGCCTCCCAAAGTGCTAGATTACAGGTGTGAGTCACTGCGCCCAGCCCAGAGTCATAATTCTATTCCTAATCTTTTTCTTTTTTGTTGTTGAAAGCACAGAAAAGCTCCCATGGTGGCAGGGGACCCAAAAGGGTTGCCATCTATTCCTAATCTTTATTCTGATTCCATACTTGACCCTAACCTTAACAATGGCCATAACCCTAACATCAAGGCTAGTTGTCATCTTTACCTGAATCTTAAACCTGTTTTCAACCCCATACCAAAACTCCATAGATATTGATTGCTACAGGGCTGTAATTTTAGCCCTAATGGTTAATGCTTAATTTCTAATCCTAACTGGAACTAAAATCCAGTCCTAAGAGTTCCATGTGACTTGGAGCCATCCCTGACTGTTCTCTTTCTCTCACTGCCCACATCCAGTCTGCCAGGAGATGCTGTCAGCACTATCCTCAAACTCTGTCAGAATCTGATCTTTCTTTTCCACCTCCACATCCCCTTCCCTGGTTCAGCCACTGTCATCTTCTGCCTAGAATCCTGCAGTCGTCTTCCCACTGGGCTCCCTATTTATTCCCCTCTCC
Organism: Tarsius wallacei; assembly: GCA_963574415.1. Classification (NCBI taxonomy): domain Eukaryota; kingdom Metazoa; phylum Chordata; class Mammalia; order Primates; family Tarsiidae; genus Tarsius; species Tarsius wallacei. The sequence goes on along the minus strand of CAUYQG010158579.1, from coordinate 5,513 downwards.
TAGGTCCTGTCTCCTAGAGATTGTTCCCCATACAATGGTTGCAGGGATCCTGTTAGGCAGGGTGTGGTGGCTCACACTCATAATCCCAGCACTCTGGGAGGCCGAGGAGGGAGGATTGCTTGAGCCCACGAGTTCGAGACCAGCTTGGGCAACATAGCGGGACCTTGTCTCTACCAATAAAATAAAATAAAATAAAATAAAATAACCAGACATGGTGGCGCACAGCTGTAGTCCTAGCTACTCGGGAGGCTGGGGTGAAAGATTGGCCTGAGGCTAGGAGGTCAAGGCTGTGGTGAACTGTGATCGTGCCACTGAACTCCAGCCTGGGTGACAGAGTGAGACTCCGACTCAAAACAAACAAACAAACAAAAAAACTCGAGTTAGGTCACACCTCTCTGCTCAGAACCCTCCCATAGCTCCTCTCTTAGAGTAAAATTCAAAGTCCTATTGATCTCTAGGTCCTGAATTGTCCCCTCTCTGACCTCATTTCCTTCCATATCCCCCTTGCTCACTCTGCCCTCTTGCCTGCTCACTATCCCACACACATCTCAGGCACATCCTACCCCAGGGCCTTTGCACTTGCTGTTCCTTCTAACTGAACTGCTCTTTTCCCAGATACGCACATTCTCACTCCCACCCTTCCTTCAGGTCTTTACCCACATGTCACATTTTCAGTGAAGCCTTTCCTGTCCTCTTTATTGAAAATTGTGATGCCGCTGTCTTCCAGCACTCTATTTCCCATCTCTGCTTCATTTTCCTTTATAACATGTGTTATCATCGACTGCGTTGTATAATTGATTCATTTACTTTGTTTATTGTTTATTTCCCCTAGTAGTGTATAAACTCCCCCAGGATAGAGACATTTGTTGACTCTTTGGTTCCCTGATGCACCCTCAGTGTCTAGAACAGTGCCTGGCACATAGCAGGTGCCTAATAACTGTTTTTGGAATGACTATGCATTTCCAGAGAAGCATGCAGCTCCATTTTCCTGCAGTCCTAATATTATTGGGTAAGGAAAAGAACAGTGACAAAGGAAGGTGGTCAGGGTGGCCACAGCTTCCAGGAGAGCACGCTGAGTGGTCAGTTACATCTGGCCGACTGAGGGCCCTGCACTATCCCAAACCCACACCGTCATCCACACCTGTGCCCACTCCAGCTCTAGCCAGGAACTCACCAGACTCTTTCAGTTCACGTGGCCTACCTGCGGGTACTGGATCTTCCCACCTGCAGAGAGAGCAGCTGAGAAACACCAAAGCGTGGGTCATCTTCCTGGCTTGTCTGTGAATCCCATATCTTCTCACCCGCCCCTCGCCCCTCTGCCTTTCTCCCTTAAGGCTCTGAGCTCTGGTTCAGCTGAGAGTGGAGTGAGGGGCAAGAGGGAGAATCCCTTCAATAGTGGAGCTGGAACCAGGGATGGGGATAGAGGTGAGACGGGGGACTCTGAGGACTGGCAATGGTCGTATAGCCGGTGACCAAGAAAAAGGACAGAGAAGGCCACAGAGATGGAAGAACTGAAATAAAACCAGAGAGTGAAAAGGAGGCAGAAAACCCAAGGAGTCAGGGACACACAGAGAGAAAAGACTGACAGTCAGAAATGCATGCACATAAAAACAGACAGGGACAGAGAAAGGGAGAGTGCTTGCGTTAATGGGGAGAAAGTGTGGCCCCTTCAACACCTGTTGCACTTTCCTTATGCAACTTTGACAGCGGCGGCTGGACGGCTAAAAACTACATTACCCAGAATGCCTTGTGGCGGGGGGGGTTGCCTGACGGAGGATCGGTTCCACCAATCAGATGCCTCCGCGGGAAGCTTGAATTTCTAACCAAAGTCCGCGGGGATAGAGGCAGCCCCGAGGCTGCCGCTCTGCCAGGCACTGCGGCTGTGGAGCCAGCGAGAGGCGTCCTGGCCGCGAGGGAGGTGGGGGGAGGGGGGGCCGCAGTTCCTGGGCAGCCCTTTCTGGGCCCTGATTTGGGAGTGACCCGGAGCCCCAGCCGAGAGTCTCTTTCTTCTGAGAGCCTCTGTGTCCCTTCATAAGTCCCTTTCTGCTTTACACTGTCCCGAGTGGATTCTGTTCGCTGCCACTGAGAACGATGGGTACACAGGCAGGGAGAAAGAAATGCAGAGACAGGGAAGGTGATTCAGGGAGGCACACAGAGACCCCAGCCCCAGAAGAGACAAGGAGAGACTCAAGCCTGCAGAGATACAGTGGGATGGAGATGGGGGGGGGGGGGGGGGAAGAAGCGATGAAAGGAGGAAGATTTGTGAGACAGAGAAAGGAACTAAGGCAGAGAGGAGTAAGAGACTGAGGCAAGGCCAGGGGTCCAGAAACGGACACAGAGACCTCCTCAGAATGCTGGCATAGGGATGTTGGTAGAGAGGACCCTTTAGAGAGGAAACTTCTCTGAAGACACAGCAGTTGATGGCAGGAGAATAAACGGGGCTTGGGAGAGAGCTCCCTGACTCCCCAAGTCACCGAGGTCGGCCACTGGTGGAGCATTCTGGCAGAATGTTTCTCTCCTATGCCAGCAGCCCTGGCTGAGGAGGGAGTAGTGTCCTCGGATGCACTTCCCACTTTCTGTCACTTGCCGCTCAGATCTTGCCCCCCAAATCAGCCAACTTGGGAAGGGAATGAGAACAGTGATTCAACCACTTTTGATGTCTGAGGCAGATTCCAGGATTAGTGGAGGACTGAGGAACTGAGAGGAGCTGGCTGCGGGGAGGTGTGATGAGAGACTGCAAGAGGGGGGAACTGAGAGAAAAAGAGAGGGAAACTTAGGTACAGGGGTGGGGTGGGGGGCTGGGGTTTGGGGGGCTGGCGACCGAGGTTGAGAGAGGGGAGACTGAGGGGCACAGGTAGAGAAACTTGGGACAGAGAGAGGGCGAGACCCAGAGGCTGAGATGGAGATAATGTGGGACAGAGGAGGGAGACAGAGAGATGGAGGGACCCGGGGACAGAGTGGGGATGTAGGGATGGACATAGAGAGAGGGGATACTGAAAGGCAGAGAGAGGTAGGAGCAGTGAGCTAGCATGCTCGAGTTAGGATTCCAGATGGTGGACTTGGCCACCCTGCCTCCTCGGCCTTGTTCCCCTGACTGTGTTGCTTCTCAGATTTCTTTTTGCTTTTCTCCATTTAGGACCTCCAGATAAAATACAGGATGTCCAGGTCCATTTGAATTTTAGATAAGCAACAACTAATATTTTAGCATAAGTATGGCCTCGATATTACATGGGACATACTTATACTTTTTTTTTTGTTTTGAGGCTCACATGATCCTCCTGCATCAGCCTCCTGTGTAGCTGGGATTACAGGTATGTGCCATCACACCTATTTTTTTTGTAGAGGTGAGGTCTATGCTACCCAGGCTGGTCTCGAGCTCCTGGGTTCAAGCAATCCTCTGCCTTGGCCTCCCAAAGTGCTGGGATTACAGACATGAGCCATTGTGCCTGGCTGCTGAATTTATACTTAAAAAAAAAATTTTTTTTTAAAGCTGACATTCAAGTTTCACTGGATGTGTGTGGTATTTTTATTTGCTCACTCTTGACAACCTTATCTTCGTGGCTCTCCTGTTCCTCCCTCTCTTCAGTCCATCTCCACCTTCTCTGGTTTCCTCCCTCTTAGTGACCTGGCTCCAATGTGCAGGGCCTCCCCTGAGACCCACCCAGGTCCCCACCTAGGCCCCTCCTTCTCTCTCCCAGCTCTGTTTCTAGGGGCTCTCTCTTCCAGGCAACTTGTCTGTCTTCATCTGTCTTCTCATTGAGGGTCCCCACCCCTACAATTCTCTCCGCACTCCACCCATGCCCAGGGGAGAAGGTTTGGGGGCTTTGAGGGAGTTAGGAATCTCCAATTACTCACCTTCATCCTGACCTCATCTCCTTTCCTTTCCACCTTCTGGGCCAGAGAGGTCATGAGCGTTTCCCAAAATCACACAGCAGAACAGAAAGCATCCCCAATTCTCTCCCTCCAAATCCCTTCTAACTTCCCAGCTTCTTGATGGAAAATTTTTCCTCTTCCTGAAAATGGCCTGGCTTGGTGATATTTCCAAATACCAGGTGATACTTGAGTATCACAGACCAGGACTAGAGGTGCCTGGGATTCCCAGGATGGTAGACTTTTGAGCATTTACTATGTACCATGAGTGGGGGGATATGGCTCGTGGGCTGTAAATATGGTCATCATCACCATATCCCTAGGCTCCAGAGCATGGCAGGTGCTCAATAAATGACTGTTGAATGAATGAATGAGTGAATGCATGAACAAACACACCCTCAAGCAGTTGGGGCCTCATCTCCATGTCTGCCCCTCTTCTCCCCATCCCCATGGCTGTCTCATCTCTTTATCCTAGCCTCATTATCCTGATGCTTTCTTCTTTCACCTTGGTTTCTAGCCTCTAGAATCATGTTATTGTTATTTTTCAGCTGTGGGAGTCTCTGGTGACTCCCACAGAGCATATCTCCTCTATGTCAGGTACTGAAGGGGTGATTCACATGTGGAATCTTTCTGGAATATTCCAGAAGGAAGAAAGCTTTGTAGGGGGTTTTCCAGAAATGGAGATTGAAACCCACAGAGAGAAGGCAAGGTTCCCTGGGTCACACCTGAAACTGAGCATCTGGCCCCGCCCCACCATGTCTCCATCTCTTTTGTCTCTCCATCTAGAACTTTGTCCTTTCTCCTGCTTGGTTGTCATCACCTGCCCAGCCGCACCTCTGACATGTAAGGCTATTAGTGGTTTGTTTTTTTTTGCGTTGGAGTCTCACTCCATCGCCCAGGCTGGAGTGTAGTGGCACAATCATGGCCACCCCAGCGTCCACCTGCTGAGCTCAGGCAATCCAAGTAGCCGGAACTCTAGGTTCGTGCTACCACGCCTGGCTAATTTTGGATTTATTGTAGAGATGAGGTCTCCCCAAGTTGCCTCGGCCTCCCAAAGTGCTGGGATTACAAGCTGAGCCACAAAGCTCGGCCGAGGCTATTAGTTTTAAGCATCTACTCAGGGACTGCAAACTCACTCCAGGAGTGGGGCATGTCACACAAAGAAGCAGGGCAGGTAAGGTGGGGTCAGGGTTCTCTGTCCTGAGTGGGGGCAGTGGCTGCCCCAAGCCAGCCCATTATGGCTAGGTGGTGATTACAACCAACGATGTCACAGGGGATTTCTCAAGAAACTCACATGTTCAGGAGGAGCTTCTTAATGTTTAAATGCTGGCAACACGTTCACACAAAGCACTGTTAAAATGAAATTGTGTAAGCCAGGCCTGCCTGCTGGCCGAAGGCTTGCAACCTTTGAGTTGCTTTTAGTCCCACGTGCCAGGTTCTGTACTAAGAATTTCCAGATTCCGGTAAGTCTGTGGCTTCCACAAAGGCAGAGATATATGGGTCTGTTCTGTTCATCACTTTATCTCCAGCACCCTAGAACAGTGCCTTACACCTAGTAGGTGCTCAATAATCTTTTTGTTTTGTTAAGCGAATGGTGTCTTGAATCCAAGCATAAATCATGTGATGTAGAAATAACATTTTTT
>CAUYQG010158574.1:0-42066 GCA_963574415.1 Tarsius wallacei | reverse complement strand
CTAAAATGAAACTGTTTTGAAAATATTGCCATTTTCACATGGTTTTGAAAAATACTATAAAATAATGATGCTTTTTAGAACATAAGCACGAAGCAGATACCAAAGTTACTTTTAGCAGTCAAAAATTGAAATAGCTAGAACATGTATTCTTTAAAGAAAAAAATGAAATAGAACAAAGACATTTGCAAGTGGCACAATATTAATAACCATGTACATTGGAGGATGACATAGCTGTTTTTGAACATTTGAAAATAATATATTTGACCCTGATGTTCGAAGGAGAGCAAAGGAAAGCAAACACAAATCTGAGTGCATAAATGACAAATATCATTATTAGGATTAGGGTTTATTGATAGTTCCACCTACACATGCCATATATGTATGTATATGTGTGACTATATATACTTATATGTATATATGCACATAATATATATATATTTCTGATATTTATCCTCATAATCTTATATTTTTCACAAATATTGAGATGACTTTCACCACTACTAATTTTAGGCACATGCCATGTCTCCTCATCTTCCATGGCATTGACTAGATATAAAATGCAACTGAATTCTGGAAACTTAAGAATACAGTAACATGAAAATACCTAATGCATATCAATGTGAAAACCGAATGCTGGCAAACATTCTAACATGTTAATATTGGGAGTTTTAACCTCAGTATTAGCATTATGAAATGAATGTTTACCAGTCTATCATCTATATTCTTTCTATACCTTGTTGTTTGTACAGCAATATGTTTCTCACATAATCTCATATCATCTCTCATTTTATTTTGACAGAAGGTATTCAGGCAATGGGATCATTCTTCACAGAGAGATACAGTAAAAGAACTGTATCCTTCAAATCAAATATTAGTCTAATTTTAGTCTGTTAATAGTTGGCTTAAAGTTGGTATTTATAACCTCATCGTTTTTTCCAAAGACAAAGCTCTGTAGTATTCTTTGATCAGAAGAGGACACCAAATAAATAAAAAATAAGCACACAGTAATAATGCATATGAACTCTATACTGTTAACATTATGCATTTCTCCTGATATAATCATCCTCTGAAATGTCAGCTCTAAAATTGATGTTGCACAAAAAGTAAACAATTTTCAAATTAACAGTGAAATATTTGGGAATATTAATCCTAAAGGACAATTTACTTTCCCCATGCAAAACTATCCTCTTCGTTGTTGACAAAACATGAACATTTTATTTATTACCCTTTTTTTCTTATTTTTTTCTCATCTGTAAAATGGAGATGGCAATATGTCATGGCTTTGAAAGTTGGTTTGGAAGTTCATAGAAGGTAACGCAGGTATCTTTAGGTCTTTTGCTGATAAAACTTGGATATCAATGCTCTCTTCTTTTTTCACTTAGTGCCATAAAATTATGAGGATAGTGACTGTTATTTGAAAGCATGGGGGAAGTGCAGACACAGTGTAAAACAGATTACTTTGTCTTCTAGGTGGCAGTGTGGGACTACTTCCAACTCATACCTGCTACGTAGTTTTCCAGAAACTATGACATTTTGTGAGAGGCCATACTTCTGCAATTTGGCCTATACCATCCTAGTTACTGTTCTACTCTGTCATTTTGAATTTAACCCCACCCCAACCTCCAATAAATGTTCCCTTCCACACAAGCATGCTAGATAGATGGCACTGCTGTTATGTAGATTATTATTAGTCTTTGCTGAGAGACCATACTAACACATAATTTCCTTACTATGTTCTCTAATCTGTTCGATATAAAACAACGTGTATTAGAGACATTAATACAGTAGCCAAATTCCTCCATTACCATTTGCACTGAATTTCACAAAACTTTGTTATTTTCAAATTAAAAGCTTATGTAATAAAAGTTTGTCATTTGCAAATTAAAAACAAAAATTGACTGGCTAATAATTACATGAGAATCTGCAACAGAATTCAGTCTGTGTCTACAAACATGTCTTCCTTCCAGCCACCATCATTTTCTATTCAGAAGTAAAATCAGCTGAAAGCATGGTCATGCACCCTCTTGAGGGAGAAGCAGGGGACTGGTAAGTGATCGAAAGGTTAGATTGTGCTTTGAGTGTCTTTCCTATTGTAGTGGTGGTTCAGGAAAGAAAGAAGTGGTCACTACTAGAATTCCCTGGTTCAATGGAAGCATCTTCCCCACAGGGTTGAAAGAACTTTGAAATATGTCAGATCCTCTCCCAATCCCCAAGCCCACACATCTCCAACCTGAACAAAGAACACAGAGTCCAAACAACACGGAAAAATAGGATAGAAATGGTGAGTGCCCCAGAATACCATGGGGCCCTGCTCTGTTTACATTTGAAATAAAATTCCCATAGCTAGAGGCACGTCTTTGAATCGAGGTGAAATAAAATATACAAATGGTTCAGTTCTCATTAACGCAATGTCACAGTTTACTTTATCAAATTAAGGAGTTGCTGCTCTCAGGGCTCTGGAAATAAATGCAAAAAAAATTGTTGGTTTTATTCCAGGACATTGAAAAAAAATATCAAACATAGCTCTGGGTGGGAAGGGAAGGACTTCAAAGGATCCGCAATGGCACCTGTTCCCCTGAGGGTTGTAAGAGACATGCAGTGAGTCATGACACCTGAGGTACTCAGACTGTAGTGCCTTTTAAGGCAACTCTAATTTTTTTTTTCATATGGTGTCTCCAATTTTTTTTTTTTCCTGATATGGTCATGTTGATGATGTGCCAGGACATTTAAAAATGCTTCCTTCTGTGTTTTAGGAAAAGTTAGAACAGAAGAGTAGACCTGTAATCCTTTCTATGCTGCAAATTTGCTATGTTAATTTTGAAATTTGTCCAGAGCAAAGGTGGTTAAACATTGGGGTAAGCTTTCAGAAATCATTATAAAGTATGGTTTTTTAAAAAAGTTTTATTTTGTTTTAAAAAATCAGGAAATACACCTTTATTTAGTGGTCTTCCTGAAGACTAGGGAAAAAAGAAATTTGTCTTCCAAGGCAATTTCTTTAAAGTGGTGATTTCATAAGATTTCAGAAACTTGAATATATTTGTATAATATACATGTGTGTGATGTGTATATCTTTTTCATATTTGTATGTGTTCAATGTAAATTTAATACTTCTGTGTATTTAATGTAAGATCAGCTAAAAGTATACTTAGGAGTCTTTTTTTGTAATCACCTAGATCTGAGGTCAAAGTTTAAGAACAACCCAGGCATGTCTTTAACTCAGTAGAAATGTAACTATTTAAAAAATATGTTTTCTTTCAACATGCAATGCAGTAATATACCCAGACTACTAGAAGGTGTTTAGCTCAGATGTGGTATCCTGAAGGCTAAACTTATGTATTTCTTTTTAACCTTCCTAAGCTGGAGAATCTTTGGTAATTAAAGCAATTACTGAGCTTATGCCTTTGCAGTCATTCACAGGTGACAGTAAGAAAAACATTACAGTATATCACATATACCTAATTGTTTTGTGTGCCAATTACACAACACTGTTACAAACACAATTATTATACTTGGAGTTTTTTATTCATCTGTTTATTTCCTGCTTTTTCTTCCTCTCTCTTGCTTGTAGATATACAGTAATGATGGATCCATCATTCAATTCATATTTTTCTGTTTTTATTTCCTTTTGACCTGGAATTATTTTCAGTATGATTAAATAAAAACCAGTAGTATGTATCAATGTTATCATCAACTATTTAACTACATGATATTACATATGAATAATTTAATGCTGAGATGGGAATAAAAACTACTACACAGAAGAGTCTTCATTTGGAAAAAGTCGATATATTTCTTATTTCTTAGGTACCTAAATTTTAAAGTTTTTCTGATTCGACGATTTCCCTATATGTGAGTACTTCTGTAAAAATAAGGGCAAATTCTGTCGTCACTCATAAATGGACCCTGAACATTTACCACAATACTCTAAGAAAGGGATTGGCAGTAGCGGGCTACTGCCAGGGTGGGGGGTGGAGGGACACAACATCAATAAGAGTACCTGATCTCAAACCAGGCAAAACGGGGACCAAAGGGAGGCTCAAACTTTGCCTGTACAATGGCCACTTGTATACTTACTCCTTAATTGTACACCACATATTTAAAATAAGAAGAGGGAAAATACTAGGTTCAAGTATAAGATACACCATTTAGGTCCTTTGGATCATACTCTCATTACTTAATGTGTCAACTGCCATAGAAAGGATTGAATTCACAATCCAAGTCTATTTGAAGAAACGACAATAAGTGGTTATTGGTATCTGATCCCAAACTCTCCAATTTCCCATTTTGACAAGATACTTATTAATATTTTAAGAGTTGAACAATCAAAGCTTTCAAATAAAAAAAAAAAAAAAAACTTGGCGTCAAATCTATACCGAACCAATTATTTTGAGGAATTATTTTGAGCAATCTGAATGAGACTATAAATTATTCAAAAAACTCACACCAATAACAGTAACTTAGTGAATAGCGAAATTATCAACTGTCCTGAGACGCTTTCCTTCTTTTCTGTAGATCAGTTAAATAGATATTACTATGTCAGCAGGAAAACAAATACATTTTTATCTTGTAAAGCACGCCATTGAGAAAAAGTCTGGCTGTAAGCCAATATAATAATTGGATTTTTTCCTATTTTATTATTTATGCCAAATTATCTCATTATTGTGACAAAATACAATATTGTGACTAATACAATAAGGATGACGGTGAAGATTACACAGACAACTTTCTAAATTTTAACACTTAAAAACCAGCCTCCAGAGTAACTAGCAATTCAGCATGTGTCTTTTGAAAATGGCTATAATGGAGTGTTCTACTTTGCAGAGTTATTTGTTACCACTTATGGAAACAATTTCTTTATCTCCTATGATCAGATCAAGATTGTGCATTTCATTGAGGATATTTCGCATCGCTTTATTTACGACATTGTTTAAGTTAACTTGCAAATTACTTAATGACCTTGATATCCCACTATCAGCATGATCTGATTTTGAGTTATCTGAACTAAAAATAGTATAGGAGTCTATTCATTTCTTCTTATCTATGACAGTTTAACAAATCTGTAAAATATAACAAACTTCATGTCATAACTGCAAAGAGGGTACCCAAGTATTCTGAAAATTAGCGCAGTCACAAGATGTCAGCATTTTCAACTGTGGCCACCAGTGGGATCAGTCTCATGTGTCTTGTACATAAATTGAATTAAAGACTTTGATATGTTGTGATTAACTGTTGCATTGTTAAGATTAGATGAAGTTTAGTGCTAAAATTATTTAATGAGCAGAGAAGTAGATTAAGAGAAAGGTTAGAAATTAAATGATACTATGTTTTAAATATTTTTCAACATTACGGGTTTGTTCTTTAAAGGGGAAGAGCTAGGGATCTGTTGAAAGATCATTTAATTAAGAGATCTTGGGAATATTCTAAGATATTTCTTTTTTTATTTTAAATATGTGGGGTACAATTCAGGGTGAGGTATACAAATGGTCATTATGAAGGTATCTTTGCAAAGGTATTTCTTAATATAAATATCAAACAACTTGACATAACCACAGGCCCTCTTTGGAACTGTCTCACTATTTCTTAAGGATGACAATGAAATACCATGTTCACACATCAATTAATCCCCGCCATATTTAAAGCCCCAAAGGATGCATTACAACTTACAAAAGAAGTGAAAGACAACATGTAAGGATACACATAAGTAAAACAATTTTATCATGACTGCATAATTTCAAAAGTGAGGAGATGAGAGTCTTATTGAATTATAAACCATGTGTAGAAAAATCATGGACATAGCCTGACAATTCCCTCAGAATAGCTATCTTGTTTTTTTTCTTGTTTTTTTTATTTGTTTGTTTTTTTCTCTATGACCCACATTTGGAAAATAGTTTTCAGGCAAATAAAATTGTTTCTCTCCTAATGCTACATGTTAGGTTTTGGAATATGTTTTAATAAACTGTTTTATTGTGTGTTTAAACCAATTTTATTCTTCTAGTTAACACAATAAAATCTCTCATCTTTAAAGGTTATCAATTAGATATCATGAAATGTAATGAGAATGGCAAGTCCATACTCTCATATTCTTGCTAAATTCCACTCTCAATTATAATGAAGTAAATAAAATAATAAGTTACACTCGAAAGTAACAGCATGTTATCAAACCCAAATTTTGAAATGTTCTGTTTAATTTTCATCATAGGATATCTCTTACACATCGGTTGAATAGAAGAGATGGTGACAAAGTGAAAAGTAGGACAAAGATTATTTCAAAATGCCAATGAAACTAAAATAATTGGAGTTCTAATAGTTTTCGCCTGTTGACTCTACTCCTGACCATTTAAACTTAGGCTATAATTGTTTTGACCATACACACGACAGAACTCTGGCAAAATGATATCACAGAATTTTCAGAATCCTCTCGTTGACACTATGAGTGATGCCATAGGTTGTAACTCCAACACAGAGTCAAGTGTGTGATGTGGAGAACTCCTGTCGCCAGTCAGGCATTCTGAGTAATGGATTCAGTCAAAACAAGCTTAGATACACTGATGACTTTAGCTTTCAGGGTAAGAAATTTTAGTTGAAAATGTTCATTTTGGGCATTTAAAAAATCTTTAAAGTGTAAATAAGCCTTGGGGAGTTATTTCAACTAATGACACAGCCTGAAAACAACTGAAGCAGCAAAATTCTATGTCTAAACTTGAGATGGATTGTCACTATACTGTAGCATTTTATAGTCTCTCTGGAGCAAAGAAAATATCACCTTTTAATGTGAAGTTATAATTTAATTTTCTTAGCTGATGTAAACTATTTTTCTGACTTTTAATGAACTCAGAAAAATGCTTAATGTTTATATATATCTTCAGATGTTATATGTGTCGATAACCTTGAGCCAATAAAAATAGGTTGCAGGATTGGATAGAAATTAAATGGCACTAGTATTTTTCATTTTATTTTATGTAAATTATTTTATACAAAAGTAGGAGAGTTTTCCTATGGAAAAAGAAGAGGCACTAAAGTTATTGATGTCTTTTGATAGACTGTGAACAGGCTGCTTGGCTATGGTAGTGTGGATATCGGGTGCCAGCTGCTTGAAAAGGGATCTGGGAATATCCCCTGGAAACATTGGTTCTAGAGTCATTAAGGTCCATGGGATATAAGATCTCCTTAGGTTAGCTTCAAGTAGGCTGTTTATTGTTACACATATTTATATTAAACTATATTCAAACTGAAATAACACAGTAATCCTCAGCATATTCTAAATTTAAAGTTTAATTTGCCATTAAGCCTTCTAATTCTTGGTAGTACAATCAGATTGGTACAAGGTTTGCATGCATATGCAACAAAATTATAATTTTATCTTACCCCTCATATTTAGAAAGTCATGTTATGCTCTCAGTTGATCTGGTCTTCAAGTACTTTCAGTTAGTGTCCATTGTTTTTAATAGATTAATCTTTAGTGTTTGAATTTTCTTTGTAAAAATATGGTATATTATGGGGGAAAAACTACTATGAGTTTCGTGATTTGTGCCAAGGTTTGTTATTCAAGTCATCTGTGGTCGGTTCATTTTCCCCTGCTACATACAATGGAGCATCACCAACTGTATAGTAAAATATAGCCACCAATCCTGTAGAAAATGGGTCACAATATAATTCAATCACCACAAGAATGAATTAATGAGATTTGCATTGCATAATCTTGATGCAAGGGTTCTTTATGTTTCATAAAAAAGGAAAAAGTTATATTTGTATAATTTTTAATTTTATATTTGTCTTTTATAAGTTTTGCTCACAAATAATTAATGTTTAATGTTCCACTACAAAAGCTAAGTAGACACATAGTCATTAGAAATTTTGAGATTGTTTATTTTCATTGGAATATGACTGTGAAATTTTTCATTTCATTGAGAAATTGTGTTGCCTCAACTAGATTGAGGCTTTGTTTCCTTGAAGTCCTAGTTGCAAATTAGAGCCTGACCACACTAGATAAGAGCAATTGTATTTTGCACTTAGTTCAACTTCAGCAAATTTCTTTCCTAAAGACACTAGAAAAAAATAATTTAATCAGCCTTGATCTGCAACACTTTCCAGAAATGAACTTGGTACGTTTTAAAATTAGTTTTATGTGCACAACTGCAAGCCAGTGCTATGATTACTCAAGTTGCCAAGTGCAACTGAGTATATATGGGTGCCCCTGTTTCCTGGCACAGAGCATTGTATTATCACTGGGCAACATGATCTGTGGGCCATAAATGCTTCTGTGGACACAAGGACTTCTTTGCAGGACTTCAAAGGACAGAAGGAAAAGCAACAAGTACAAGGTCAAGTCCGTAGTAACTACCCTATAGAGAATGGAGGTCGTTATCTGGAAAACTGAGTCCCCTGTCTAAAATATTTAGGAAAATCTTGGGATTAAATAAAAGCAAACAGTAAATTCACCCAGTTCCCAATATTTGTCCACAAATATATTTATTTAAATTGCACCTACCTCCCATACCATCCTCTTTTTCTTAAATATATCGACATTATTTCAATTATGATTTGTGTGTATGTCATAGCCCAGATCTTATGAAGGAGATGGTAAATATTTTAGGTGAAAGTAGAGACTAAAAATTTTTTAAAGAGTTTTCAGTATTAGTCACTGGAATAAAGGACTCAAATTTCAGAATATTATGCTTATTCTTGTTTTGTTTTCTGTCAAGATGAAAAACCTCTGACAAAAAGTCATTCTGTGTCTGAATAGCTTTAAAATCATTTTTTATATTTCCACCTCACTCTGATGTTTTTTCTTAAATGATCACACCAAAATCCTTAAACACAAAATCCCAATAACGGGGAAAACCAAAATTTTGTGAAAATATATATATATTAATTTCTTGTGACCACCTACAGTACATCTCTAAATTGACAAAGAATGAGCATAAATTAGTGATACTTAACTCAAAGCAAAAAATATACTTTCATAAGGATAAAAGAGTCATTGCTTCCTATAAATTAACAAGTTTAAATTTGTAATCCTGAAGTTTACATACTTATTGTTTTAACCATATTGCCTTTGTTCATATTATTTTCTCTAAGTCTTTTATTTCATTGATGATGCTTTCTATTTCTTTGCTGTAGATTTACATTTTTGCGTTTCTTTCAAATGTGTTTGTAATTGTTTATTGAAATATTTTATGATGATTGTCTACAAATCAGTGTCAATTAATTCTATTATGTCCATCATCTTTGTGTTGACATCTGTTATCTTTTTTTCTTTGCTTTGATGTCTCCCTGGTTCTTGGCATAGCAAGCCATTTTCCTTGGAAATAGACATATTTTACAGATTACATATAAGACTCTGTATCTTATTTAAATATTATGTTTTTGCTGAAATGTCCAGCAAGGTGAGGCAGTGATCCACTTTTCCCATCTGCCATCTTTGACACCTTTAGAAGTGGGCTCTTTCTCACTGCTGGGTAGAGGTGGAAGTTGTGGTTCCCCACTAAGCCTCCACTGACATTTTCCTGATTGGAAGTTGTGGAGGAGGTGGGAATAGAAACCATGTGGAGAGTTACTACTTCCCACATGGCGTCCACTGACATGAGGGGAGAGCATGGTGATGGTCTCCTTACCATTAAGTTATGATGAAAGTTTTGACTGTCCACCAGGCCTCCTCTAGCCCTCTGACACAATACCAGTGGTGAGAAAGAAGAGTGGCTTGTCATGGTCAGTTGAGGATGGGAGCCCAGGTCCTCCAAACAGTCTTTCCTGACACAGCAGGTATGACCTTGTTACTGTCCAGTGAAGATGAAAGTTCTGACTCCCAACTTAGCCTGACACCACCCTGAAGGAAGCATTGAGGTTGCCTTAATATAATGTGTCAACAGTAGAGGTCTATGCTTCCCACTTTTCCTTTGCTGGTGTGGGTAAATTTTGGGCACAGTCTTTTTCTGTGGTGTTTTTCTGAAACCTGGTGATTATTATCTAAAATTTGTCTTGTTAGAATATTTTTTTCATGGTCCTTGAGCTAAAGAGAGAAGTTTTTGCAGAGTCTCTCTCTTTTTTTTTAATTTTAAAGATGTGTGGTGTCATTCAGGGTTAGATATACAAATGTTCATTAAGCAGGTTTGTCTGTGTTTGTTCATATTTTGGAATTGCTTGCTTCTTTGGCCCCAAGCGTGAGATTTATGAGGCAAAAAAAGAAAACCTAGAGAACTCACTACTACCTCATTCCTTGCATCCTAAAGCCTCTAGCTTATTTTTCTTCTTTTAGAATCCTCCAATATTTGTTTTATATATAATGTTCAGGAATTTTAGTTATACCTGTTGAGAGAGATAGAAGAAAGTATGTCTACTCCATCTTTCTGGAAGTAAAAGAGCTGGATTTTCTTTTTAGGGAGTTAATTAAAAATCCCGTATGAGACGTAGCAATGCAGAATTTTATTCTTCATTGTCACAACCAATTTGTGACAAAACCAGCATTTTCTATATGAGTTGAGATAATAAAAAAAATACTGGAATCCAAGCACCTAATGAAGAGTGGAAATGTTATGCTGCTCAGAGAATGTAACAGTACTGGAAATATTAATTTGAAGACTATTTGCATATGGATAATTAGTCAAGCGAGGAAACTATTGAAATTACTAAAAAAATTTAGAGGAGGAAAAAATACAGATTTTTGAAAATAGACTATAATGAAAAAATTGAGAAAGAAGAATAAGAAAAAAAATATTGGCTATTTTTCCAAAATCTATACAAAAATAGAAAATCGAATTCTTTTACTTGTATGTTCTTCTCTAAACATAGTTTTGAAAACACACACTAAAAACTCGATGAGCACCTCTTATAATAAACTGGGGTCTGTGCTTCAAAAGACAATGTTTGTCATTTTTCAGTATATTAAAAAAGAAGATGCTTCAGGCTTTAAAAATATTGAAAAGAGGAACCACAGTTGTGTTACTGCAAAAACATGGAAATAATTGTGTAACCTGTTTCTCAATCTCTTTATATTATGGGACACCTATTAAGTCGTTTGGTAATATGTCATCCTGACTGTGAAAGCAAGATAGATTCACTTACTTAGACTTATTTACTTCTTTAATTCTGAAAAATGAAATGTTTATTCCCCACGTCAATAGCAGAAAGATACTCTTGGTTTTGAAATCTACTTTAATTCTCCAGATAAAGATATTGAGAAACATGTTTACTGTTTCTCCTTCAGGAAACTCTTGTTTATTACCACAAGGGGCATATAATTTTATTAACCAGCAAATACACAAAGAACAGGAGAGATGATGACAGCAGATGGGAGATATCAGTAAAATTATAGAAGAGTATATCAGTTTAGTGGGGCAATGAATTCTGAATAGCAGTGAACATTGAAACTTAAGTGTTAAAGGAAAGGGCACACCACAAGGAATCAAGCCGAACTATATTGTGGTTCCCTAGAAAGTTTTGCTTATTGGAGTGAACAGATATCTCAGGAGACAGAAGTAAGAGGTGGGGTTGAAAAACAGGATAATTAAAGTCTATGTATGAATAGTAGAAATTCCAAATTTCCTGTTCTCTTCCCCAAATCTAGCAATTAGAACTCCCAATCTGGGAGAGTAGTATTTCACTATTTCAAAAATTTCCATTTTCTTTGCACCTAGCCTTATCCATGTACATAAATCTCCAAATGATATTTAAACACTCACCAGAAAGTGGAGTGAAATCTTCTATTATAAAATCCAGGAATAAAAGAAAATAAACAACAAAAATAATCAGAAAAAGCAGAAATAATGCAGGGAGCAGAATCTGGAGCAGAGGTCACATATATATTGACATATATGTGTATATCTGTGTATATATGTGTACACACACATATATACATACATTATATCATTTGCAAATATATATTATGCATATTATAATTATTTTTTCTCATAAATAATAATTATAGACATTTATATGCATATATGTATATATTATTTTCTTCAGGGAGATAATAGAACATACTCATAGTTTGTGAATATATCATAAAATTAAGAATAATCAGAACTAGAAAGAATTTATGAAAATTTAAAAATATGATAAGAAAATTTTAACAAAGTTACATTGCACAGGTGGAAAGCAAAATTCAGAAAGTCGCCTGAGACATAAAGCAATTAGAATCAGAGATGAACATAAAGACAGGAAAATAAAATCTTTGAAAAAACAGTTTCAATAGCTGATAAAAGTCTTAAACACACACACACACACACACACACACACACAATAAAAGAAATAAATTATTAAAGGAATAATTCAAGAAAATTGACTCCAAGATGGATTCTTATATCAAAGGAATCACAAAATTACCAGATCAATCAATGCCAAAAGGGTCACTTTAAGATATATCATACGCCACTGTGAAATCAAAATCTTGGACTAAAGATAAGATCCTAAATGGTTATAGAACAGATTTTTCTTTAATTTAAAAAAAGAGAGATAAATGAAGAAATACAGAGAGAAAAAAAGGGAGGGGGGTGAAACAATGCCCTTTAAGAAGAATCAAGAAGCAAAACGGCACCAATCTTTAATATAATGTACACACACACACGAACACACAGAGAGAGAGAGAGAGAGAAAGAGAGAGAGAGAGAGAGAGAGGGAGAGAGAGAGAGATTGGAGGTATTAAACAATGTATCCCCCTATATTCTTCAATCGAGGAGGAGATTCAAGAAAAAGAGAAAAATAGGATTTAGTCAACAGTGATGCAAAACAAGCGTGAAGCAGAAGTTGCTGTGCCTTAGTGATTATTGTTAAATACAGAATCATTAAAGCACTTTAAAAAAAAACAAAGAAGAAAAGAAAGAGGAAAAAATGAAGGAAGAAAAGAATCAAGAAAAGTAGAGGGAAAAATGCTTAAACGTTTCTAAACAAAGTGTTAAAAATATTGAATATCAAACCCTCGGGCTGGTAGTTGTGCAGCAGGGGCAAATACCATAAACTTGTGAGTTGTGAAGGCCACGATAGTGGTCTTAAGTCTAATGGGATATCACGCGATTATCTTTACAAGTTGTGTGGTTTAAGATGTGAAGTGTATGAAGAAGAAAAAGAAATCATAGAAATTCTGCTTGCTCAAAGGCTTTTAATCCTAGCTAGAACTATTATATATAGGCGAAAAAAAATTGCAAACCAGTCTAGAAGTTGAGAATTTTCAGACTTTTGAGATATATCAACTTTCTTCACATTCTGGTAATCATTATCCAGGGAGGGGAATACATGTTGACTTTTTTAATGGGACTCACAGGCGTGCATACTTTTTCAGGTATACACATATATCTGAAATATATATATACACATACACACATATATATATATTCAGTATTCAGTTCCAGATTCTCAGTTATCATATTTTTTCTTTCTTAAATTTTAAATTGACCTGCCAAGAAGTTGCAATATTAGTTTTACTTTCCCATCTGTCCTGCCGCAATCCTACTCTTTATAAAAGAAAAGCAATTCCCTTATCCATCTCAAATTGTTAGTGTGGAACATTGTGCGAGGATGGAAAAATTTCAAGACACCAAACAAAAAGGTGATTACATACAATGACGCTTCTGGTGTGGAAGTTAATGGCAGAGTAACAAATTCTATTACAATTCAAGAGGGCTTCAGATTTCAGATTTCAACACAATTGATTAAAACTTAATTAAGTTGACAGATGGTAGATCATGCAATCTATTTTTATAATATTTTACCATGCTATTTTGACTACAAAACTCTGTATTATGAAAATAATTGAGTGGCATCACTGTACAAAACTGCCTTGTACATGAAACTTTAAACTTTCATCAATAAAAACAAAGGGTAGGGATAAAATTCACAATAAGACCTGGCTAATTCCACCCAAAGTAGTATTTATTCACAGATAATATGTAACCTATTTAGAGAAAAAAGGAGAAGAAAGGACATATTTCCAACACAATGTTAATGCTTCGTGTTTAAAAATTTTCTGTTAGGTTTCCACTTCTGGTTCTGCTGAAGTATGTTGTTCAAGCCAATGTCCTCTCATTGAACAAATAGAAAAGCTGAACAAAATATGTTAACGTATCTTCTTGAAGACTGTTTAAAGACTTTAGAGGCTAGAAGGAATTGTCAGACTTAAGGTTCAGGAAGGTAGAAGAGTCCAGAGAGGAGAACTTAGCTGTTGGGATAACTCTTCAAAAAGAGTCATTTATCTGTTCCCATAGTAAAAGGAAAGCTGTGGGATAAATGCCAAGGAGGTAAGCCAAGCTTTAATAGACTTGTTGATTTGAGGGGATACAATATAGATTCTAGTACCTGGAAAAGAAAAGTTTCATTATTAATAGCCTTCATTTGACTCTCATCTCCTCTTGAACTCTCAGTTTTCTTGTTAATTTCTTAATTCAGTGCTGTCAACGCAAAAGACAGGAGCAAGGTAGGACAAGCCAGGACACCATACGTGGAGGGGTAATGGAAAGGTAAATACATGGACAATCTAAATTAATATGCACTCGATATAGCTAGCATAAAGATAATTAAAATAGTAAGATTTAAAGTGCATAACAACAATAATATAAACACTAGCCATTATTCACCATGTATTGGGTCAAAAAGGAGATCTCAACAAATGTCAGAATTACAAATTATGGTAAAAATCTTCTTCATAATTTTTTTAAAAATGATACTGTATGTATGTTAATTTATAAATACATTTAAATCCTAATCAGTGTTTCACATACAATATAAGTATAGAAACTTCCCATTCTAGACAATAAATATAAGTAGTAAAACCAGAAAAAATTCAAAAAAAGTAAATAGATAGGTGTACATATTTACTCCTAATAGAGAAATTCTTGATTGTTTTTACTTTTAGATATAAAAGCTTCTCTGAATATCTTTTCCTTTGCCTCCATTTAAGCAAACACATTTTTAATAATGTTTCAATGCCGAGGAAATTAATTAGGATATTATAAATTTTTATCCAAGTACAAGCCTAGAAATTATCCCTGAAAACACTTAACGATGGCAATCATTGGTTGGAAAACCAACTTTTTAGCTTTTTATCTTATTCCAAAACAAAACATATGTGCAAAGAAAATAATGAGCAAGAAAGACTAATTCTCTATGATAACTAGACAGTTATAAATATTTAGAATATGTGGTACAAACTGGGAAGGGATAACTATCTAAATCCAATGAGTATTGGCCTGTCCAAATTAGAAGTTCACTTCATTTCCAGTTAAAGACTTAAGGGGAAATCAGATGAATAGAATGCCAAAAATAAATTAGGTCAATCAAATTCCAAAGTAGGATTTATGAAATTTGAGATTAGTGTTTACAAAGTGTCTCAGGGTACTAATGATTAAAATTTTAATTTCTGAAATGTAATTAGACATATTCACATATTGTAATAAACAGGAAAAGCAACAAATTAAGATGAAGACCACTTGGTTGATATTAATTGATAAATAGAGAAGTATCTGGTATGATGGGTTAGATTTACTTTTGGGAGAATAATGCACATCATCTAAATGTGATCTCTTTATAAAGATAAAGCTTGCCTCTCTCACCTCTCTCAGGATGGGAAATCATTCATGACCATGTAGAAACACTTGTTTTCAGTTATGCTAATTAGCCCTAGGATGGTTTTACAACTTTGATCACTGCCCAGCTCCATGCCTCTCTCACAGCCCTTATTATTAAAATATGTTGGTGTTTGTATTCTTCTACTAACTAGAGTCCTATGATTCATCTTTATGACTCTCAAAACACCTGTGCTTTCAGAGACAGACTGTTACAAAAGTATATGAGGTCATTTCTAAAGTATAGTGGGGACCTGACTGTCACTTATATATAAGACATGAAGCTGAGGTAGTTTAAAATGGGAGGAGGGGGGCTTTTATTTCCCCTGTAGATTAAGAAGCATAATAATTTGCAAAAATAAGGGCAAGCTGGTCAGGACAAATATTTGAAGAGAAATATTTCACTCTCTAGTTCTCACTCTCGGAGAACTAGAGAGTGACTCAACTTAAACAATCTTGTGAAAATTCTGAGCATTTTAATGAGCCCTGTTAAATATAATAGGGATAACTTTAAAGTCATCTGGTTGAGTGATGAACTTTGGTTATACTTGGCAGCCCAGACACAAGCACAGACAAGGCAGAAATAGAGATTTCTTTAGAGTTTACGTTAAGCCACATAGATAGGAATGATGAATGGACAAATGGATATGAGAAATCAGTATATTGACAAAAAGAATGCATGAATTTATGACCAATTTAATGTAAGTATAGTTCAATAGAACGTTGTTCTAGGACTTGCAAAATTCGAATGTCTCTCTGAAAATGGAAAACATGGCTCTCTCAAATTTCTCTCTGAAAAAAATTGCTTTAATTTTGTTTTTGCCTGAAATTAATAAAGAGTTGTAAGGCAACAAAAGACATAAATAACACAAATGTCTTCAGGCTTCTTTTTCTCCCTATCAAAAGCATCGTTCCATATTACCAGTTATCCTCCCTGGTTCTAGCACTCTCCATAAAGATGGGATTCTCCCAGGTTCTGAATGGTTCTAGGCTCCAGAGTTTGTGAGTCTATCAATAATGGGTCACATGGCAACCCTCTTCCTAGGCCTTTCAGCTAATTCTGTGAAAGCAATTAGACCTAGAACTAAGGGCACACCAAGTAGTCACATCCATTTTATAGTTTTCTTTAGGGAATAAAATGTGGCTTTATGGTGCTATCTTGTCAATTTTTTTTAACAACCTTAGAACACTAAATTGTGTTTTCTCTGTGTTTAACAACAACTTGAAAAGTGGAAAATTTCTAAAAGCAAGCGTTTAGGCACAGAAACTTTTAAAAATGTGTATAATTCTCATAGATTTTTGTATAATTCTCATTGATTTTTCTAAAAGCAAGCGTTTAGGCACAGAAACTTAAAAAATTGTTTGTATAATTCTCATAGATTTTTCTCAGCGAAGAAACTCGTGTATCTTAGTGAACCTTAATTTAAAACAATTGACAACAGTCATAGTTGGTAAATCTCCCTTGAATGAGAGAGAAAAATTATTCCATGTTCATGTCAAGTGATATTAAACCTACTGTGGGTTTTCGAGAATTGAAATGAAGATAAGAAGTGTTTAATGAATAATAAAAGCATAGAGAAGTTAAAGGACTGGGTGTTTCCAAGGTGTCAAAGACAGGGGATGTTGGGATTTTTAAGCAGGTGAGTCTACTGGAAGTGTCTGATGTCAATGTAGGGGCGATTTAAGGTAATTTCAACTTACAGGTTGCAAATGTGAAAGCTGATGGCAGATACTAAAAAAATAAAAATTCATTGAAGATAAAGAGGTCAAAGAGCTGAAAGGCCAAGATTTGAACGGATCATCCATGTCTTGAACCTTGCCAGACTTACAATAGTTTCTAAGATTAAAAAAAAAATCTTAGTCAATATCTTTATTGAGTAAATGGATAAATGAATGAATGAATAATGCATTGAGAAACTTCAACTGGAGTAATGTCTCCTGAATCAATCAGCTTTTTTCACTTATTGAATAGCAAGTATCATTAATTATCTGAACTATTCTAATAGCCTCCTAAATGGACTGTGTTTAGACTTTAAGTGTTTTCTGACATATTCCCCAGGCTGGCATTAGTTATTTTCCTAGTGCACTTTTTCGTAAGATGATTTCCTACTTTCAAAAAAATATAACTCAGTGCCCTTCACAATCTGGTTTCAATTTAATTTTCCATTTCCATAATTTTCATTATTATATTTTTTCCTTTTCGATCTTCCTATTAAACATCCATTACTCATTTCTTATTCTCACTGGGCTATGTAACATTGTATCTGTTTTATAGCATCTGATTATCTTGTCCTCATAGTATTCCTGGAACACGCCTCTGCTAGCATGTATTCATTCATTCAAAAGTACACAATGATTTTCTTCAACATTCAATGGTTCAGCATTAAAGATAAGTTGGTTAACAAGAGAGCGATTTTCCAAGAAACAAGTAAAGTAAATAAACAAATGAACAGAACAATCATTACTTATGATAAGAGTCAGCAAAAAAACAAAAAAGAGGAGATATCACACACACTCTTTGTTTGTTTGCTTGTTTGTTTGTTTGTTTTGAGGCAGTTACCTAGATAACTAATCTCAGTAAAAATGTAGGGAAGACTTCTCATAGAAGGTAGCTTAGTTGAAATATGAAGTTTAAGACATTTGAAAAGCAGAAGTCAGAGTTATGAAAGTTCAAATAATTCCTGAAGAAGAAAGAGGATCCGAAAAGTCTGATGACAAAAGTGGCAACAGGTGAGTTTGGGAGACAGACTGGGTTGAGATAAGGCAGTCTGGACTCTTATTAAAATATGACAGGAAGTATGGAAGCTGTTTTAAATGTGACCTGATTTGATTTGCTCCTTAAGATCACATTTTTTGGAGAGTGTGGAATGGATTGATGGGTGCTGCAGTAACAGGGATGATGGAGACATCTTCAGTGTGGAGAAGTGAGCACATATGTGGTAGAGAAAGCCAAGTGTTTGCTGATGGTTTATATGTAAGAGGTCAGGAAAAGGAAGAAGTCAAGAACATGTGAATTCTGACTTGAGAGATGTGTAACTAGTGACATCATTTTGTAAGAATATAAGATTGATGAAGGGAAATCTTATGGGGCAGGTAATTTATCAAAGGCTCATCTTTGGACAAGATAAGTCTGAGATGTCCATGAGATAGCCAAGATTTCTCAAACAACTGGGCATATATGCCTGGAGCTTACAGGGTACACTTGATATAAATATATAGTATATCCACATATCCATATATAGAATATATTCATAAATTTATATATGTATGGATGTGTGAATGTGTGTGTATTTGTGTTTATATGCTTTGTAGGCATATCTGTACATCTATATACAAGTTATATACATAAACATGTATATATGCCAGTCATATCTATATATCTCATCAAATAGATTTACTTCTGTGATACTATTGCCCTTCATAACATTTTTATAGCACTAAAAGTTTACTTTATATCATAGCTTACTGTATACATGTTTGTTATCTTACATAGTAGCAAGATTCTTTAGGGAAGGTTTGATATGAGATTCTTTTCTTACATCTTATGTATTACTTAAATTGAGTGTGTATATACGTGCTTGCATGTGTGTCTTTTCTGTAGAACATGTGATTGAATTAAGTTTCCTGGAATTTTCAGTCTTGAATACTTCTGTACGGCTATATTTTTTCTGCTCCATTTGTTGAATATTGCTTTCTACATGTTAACATGTCCAATTCAGCCGTAAATGTAGGCAATCTGGACACTCACTCTCCGTTTTTCTTCCCAGTAATAAGTTTTTTTAAACCAAAGTCTAAAAGAGGCATTTGTGATCTTTGCTGCTATAAAAATGACCACTGACTCATTCGGTGCATTAGAGTTGCAGAAGAGGGAAAAGGAAGTTTAAGTACATTATGCAAATTAAAGAACCTTAGATAGAATTACTGACCTGTGTTATATGGGTTAATATCATGGGGTGGGTGAGATAAACTAGATATATTTTTGGAGTTATTATATCAGTAGGAAAAAAGACGTTATACGTGGTATCTCTGTAAGTAGTGTACACATTTTCACCTCCAGGAAGGGAGGTATCTCCCACTGACCAAGAATAAGTCCTGTGTTCTTCGGGGTTGTTCATCTTGTTTCACTTTGTTGTTTACATCTGCCCTTCTGGTATTATACCCTTCTCGCCACCATTCTATTAATTTTCCCTATTTCAGGTATTTTCATACCTGATCATTCCTATGGACGGTTGTTTTTAATGTAAAATATCAGTCCATTTCCATGTAGTTTTCAAGTTACTATCATTATGTTTGAATTATGTGACATATGGAATTTGATCATGATTTGGCAATCAATTAAGTCTTTAACTAAGTTACATAGAACATCAGTATCTAGGCAAAAGCCCATGAGAAAAAACAAACTCATGCTTTCAGAACCAAAAACATATTTTTTAAAACTGTGAGCCTAAAATTACTTATCTAAAACAAACAATTTAAAATGCAATGATTGAAGGTAGCTGATAACTAATTTGAAGTGACCCTGCAGACTTTAAATCAGTAACAATGGTGAAAGCTTGCATAAATATCTCCACACCTACACTGAGCACAGGAATTATTAGAATGAGCTTAGCCATGTTCATGCATCCTACTTTCCTAGTCAAGACATAACGTATTCCCTGAACTTTTCCATAAATGGCATAATGAGCACCAAAAGCATGTGTATAAAAATAACAGACGTGGGCTGCTTTCTTTTCTGGTTAATATCACCTGTGTATGTGTCACACACTGTGTATTTAAAGGGATCTGAAAGGAAAGTGGTTATTCAAACAGGAAATGAAACTACTGTTACTAAAACGTGAGCTTGCTTTATTGCTCAGTACTTACAGAACAAAAGAAAGAACGGTAACACTAGAAAGAATGGCACGATGGACCAATGTTGGTCAGAATCCTGGAAAACATAATTATTCACAGCTGTTCAACTCTGATAAAATAAATACCCATTATAGTCCTAGAATTCATAGGCTGAATTTTCTGTGTAGAGATAAGTTTTCTAGCATCTTTAAAAATGTGTGCATCTTTTAAAAGTGCTAGTAAGACTGCATGGGCGTGTCTGTGTGTGTGTTCGTGTTTGTGTCTATGTGTGACATTTCCCTCCTAATGCGTAGAAATAAAGATAAAATATCACTCTTTGGAATTGCTGGAAGTGATAATAGCAAATATGCATGGAAAATCAGAGTAATTCTAAAGTTTAATGTCAGAGAGATTTTATAAAATTCTTTGTATTCTTGACAGCTATGCCAATGACAGGTTTTCAGTAAAGTTAAACTATACAGACATTTTTTAAATTTGAAATGACCAGAAATATATAATTGATAATATTGTTTTACTTTTTTACTTATTTTTTCATTGTGAGTTGTCTTTTAGGGACAGACATGCTACACTTTAAATATTATAATAAAATTATTACTTAGAAATATTTTTGGAAATAATAATAGATTCAACTGCCAATAAAAATATATATGGCTAAATCTAGTATTCCAGAATATTCGAGAACATATTCTTTGTCTTTAAATTTGCATCTATTTTGAATTATGCAATGTGAGTGAATTAGAAATCAATATTTGATCTCTTATTTCTAGCTTAACTACTTTTTTCAGTGCCATACTTCATAAAAAGAGTTTAGGAAATGTCCTTCATGGGTCTGTCATCTCTCAGATGTCACCTTAGACAGTTTTGCTCTTATACCCAGAGCAGTGTTTCTCCCTCCATGGTAATTTGCATTTGGCACTTTATCAGGCATTGATTTTCACTTCTGTTCCCAATACAGCAGTAAGACTTGGAATGTCTGAGTTGTGTTTGATATTTCATTTGGGAGTTCTTGCATTCTTTCATTGCCACAAAAATCTATTTTCCAAGGGACTAGAAGTTAATTCTTTGAAGTAAGTCTAAGATCTCTAATGTTTTAATTTCAGAGTGGAAGGTATGGTGGTAGTTAACTTGGCTGATGAAGCAGGAAGGAGTCACTCAATCTCTTTGGTTAATGAAACACCATTACATACATTCACAGAATGCTTCAAAATTATATTTACATAAAAATTGTAGGAGGTGACAATAAAGAATAAGGATTAAATTCTGAAAAGTTAGTTTTTCTTTTCAGAATTATTGTCTCAATTTGCAGAAATCAAAAAAGGTGATTTTAAGTAACAATTATCTGTCTACATTTAAGCTATATAGACTATTCATTATTAAAGCACACTAAGAAGCTTCCATGAAGATATCAGAGTTCACTAACACACAGTGTATCACTCTGACAAGTATTAGAATATAAATCTTTATAACTTCTGTAAACAAATGTGTTACATTCTAAGGCAAAATTAAGGAACCACTCATTTTATGAGTCAGACTTCAAAGTAAGTTCTTCCATTTCTATTATAGATAATTCAGTGTATTCCAGTTTAAGCAGACTGATGTCCAATATTTATTCTAAAATGTATATTCTATAAAGGTCAGACTTCATTCACAAGGAAGACTAGAAAACAAAAATAAGCCGGGCTCGGTGGCTCAGCCCATAGTCCCGCGCTTGGGAGGTTGAGGTGAGTGGATTGCCTGAGCCCGCCGGTTCGAGACCCGCCTGGGCAACTTGGAGAGACCTCATCTCTACAATAAATAAAAAAATCAGCCGGGCGTGGTCACGCGTGCCTGTAATTCCAGCTACTTGGAAGGCTGAGACGGAAGGATCGCCCGGAGCCCAGCAGGTCGGAAAAAAACAAAGAAAGAAAGAAAAAAATAGATGTGAGGAAAAACTGCTACTGTGTATTTAAAGACTATTGAAGTCTTTATTAAGACTTAAGCTAGATAAAATTAGAAATGAACATATTTTAATAGATGTGTTGAAATAGTGGTTAGTTCCATTCAACGAATGACTAGAGTTGTCCCAAAAATGGGAAGGGAGTTCCCACAAGAGTGTCCCAAGTCAGCTGGGATGGGGCCAGTTGAAATTCTGAAGAAAGAAGCAGTCAACGCTGGGGTGATCAGTCCAGAGTGGGCTACAGCCATGCTCAGGAGGAACAATGAGAAACAGGTACGTTCTACCTAGGTAGGAGGCAGAGAGGTGGTTGGGATATGTTTACATAAGGGTTTAAGGAATGTGACTCAGGGCCCCCAGTCAGCTTCTTTCAGTGTCTTGGGCCACAAGCTACATACCTTTATCAGAGCCTGGGATGTTCGAGGCCCCGGTTGGAGGTCAAGCCTGCAGCTACCTGGGTGAGAGAGCAGTCAAGGCACCCTGTGATTTTCAGTCAGGACACAGAAAGAAAGCAGAGAAAAACTGAAGGCCCCTAAGAATAGTGTTTAACATACGAATTTTAAAGACACAATGCTTCACTTCTCTCACCTGCTTGGTTTAAAAAAAATGCAAAAAAAAGTGTAAAACACAAATAAACTCTTAAAAACCTGAATAAAACGACATACAGTTCTGATTCCCATTAGAATTCCTAATGATGCTCATTACAACCCTAACTGCATTTTAATGCTGAAACAGAATATCTCTATTCATCATCAGATTAGAATATGGATGCTGACAATTGACAAAACCTAATAATAATTGAAGAGTTCACGAAATTCAAAACTGCCTGTGTCTATTGTCGGCTTGAAAGAAAATGCGTGATGGATGTTGATCAACTTCGAAAAAAAGGGAAATGACACTTTCTGAAAAAGGAGATAAAGTGATCTCAAAAGGCTCAGTGGCATCATTCACTTTAGCAAATAAGCATAAGACAGAAAGACTTTGCGACAAAATTCACAAGAAACAAAAGGAATTGCTTATTGAATTGTTTTTCATTTTAGCGAGGTTATTATAAACAAAGTTTTAATAGCCTTAAATTCTCAGTCATCTTCCAGCCTCTTTTAAAAGCTTTGCTAGTTTTGTTTGTCATTCTGTATCTGTTTATGTGGTTTTCATTTTTGGAAAAAAAAAAAAGATCACTTGGTTTTTGCCTTATTTGGGGTATAAAGACGGGAGAATTCAGACATGTAGGCCAGTATTAGTCTCAAGCCCAGAAAAATTGAAAGGTTAGTAAAGGTCAGCTATTCCATAAGAATAATGCGTTTGGATTCTCTGTTCTAGCAACTAAAAGTATTGTCTTGATATCCTATTCGACTAGCATGAAAACTAGCACATTTTGATTCTGTCAGTCTATTCAGATGTTAAATTTTAAAGGTTTTTAAAATTTATAATTGAAAAATGTTTATTATAGATAATTGTGTAAATATAAAAGCTATGAAGAACAAAGTAAATATCATTTATGATTTCATATGCAGAGATAGTTATCGCTGAGACAAGGAGTGCTTCTCAATGTCTTCTGAGTTGTATTGGACTCTCTCTACTTTGTTCCCTAGTCATTTTCTCCTCTACATTAAGTCATTAGCATAGTTTTTCTGGTTCAAAATCTCAAAGAATTCCCGCATATTATTTGAGACGATCCCATGGAAACAAACACTATCCTTCAAAATGCAAAATAATCTGTTCCCAATTTTTTATGCCTTAGGGTAATATCACTTATATGTTACAGAGCCTAGAAGCTGGCTGGGAAGTGTGACCCTAGTTAGAGTGACCTTGGGAGCCCCTCTCTGGGCTGTAGGAGAACTTTGGCTAGCATGATGATCACTCTGGATTATATCACTATCTTTCCATTTCACTGACCTGACTCAATTTCTGTTTGTAATCTCCATTTTCATTCATTCATTCTGCAAATATTTATTGAGAACATACTCTTTCCGAAAGAAAACCCCAAACTCTCATTCCTGCTTTCATAAAACATACATTCTGAATGGTTTATACTGTGTCCCCAAGATGGAAAATTAGATTGTATACTCTCTTTACTCTCCACATTTCACTTGATATTTTAAGTTATGAACTCACTTCTTATAAATAACATTTCTTGACTGGTAACTTTACTGATTAAGGATTGGATTATATTTGAAACATACTAAAACACTGTTTCCCAAACAATTGTCTAAGCATCTTGCCAAAAATAATTACCAAGAGGGATAGATCCTGATTGATTCTCACATTCCTCTCAGATATGATTTTAAATGTGATATATTGGTTCTTAAAAGTTACTGGACCAAGTGTGAGCAAAAACAAGCAGGGACATTCCTGAAGCCAGGTTTGGGTGGTTATTTCTAGCTAGAAACCTAACAAACAGCAAACTAACTGTATTCATTCTGACTGAATTTCGTGAAAGCTAGGGAGAATTACAGCCACCCAAGTGCAGTTGTACTTTGATATTAATTCACTCAGAACATTCCAAATTGTGCTAAAAAAGCCTTCAGATTTCTTTTCTAATTTTATCAGTATATCTATGCAAAACTTGATTTTTGACAATAAGCTTAAAAGCATAGCATCAGAATAAAACTGACATTCTAGATTACTTTATATTGACAGCAAATATGTTTCCGAATCAAAAAGTTTGTCAAGAACATAAGTATATGTGACATGTCGTAAAATTAAAATATTATATATAATGTTTCTCACTCTAAATTTATTCCTGTACATTTGTTAAAGTGTTTTCTTTAGAAAAAAATGCTCTTTTTATTTCTTAAATTATTTTTTATTTAAAATGGCTTCTAATTTGTCAAATTATGAGAGCGGTAGAATTAATTTGTGTCTGATGTTTCTTTTGTCATTTTAATGGCATCAGTTGACAAATTCAGCAAGGAATTTTCTCTGTTGGCTTCCTAGTTTGTTTTATTTGACTTTTGAAAAGTATTCTAAATATTGGAATTATTGGAATCATGATGCTTTAAATAACACAGCAAGCTGAAAGTTTTAAAAATATCATGTAGAAAACACCAAATTATCTTAGAAACAAAATTGAATGAAATTTGTTCTCAAAAGAGAGGGATCTACTAAATATGATGTAAGTTTGGGCTTTCAATTATTGATATCCTAAGAAACAAGAAAGAAAAGGGGGAAAAATGGAAAGTGAAAAGAAGAGAATGGAAAGGAAATCTAAAACAAAAGAATAGAGAGAGGGAAGAACACTGGAGTAATACCTTCTGCTAATACTCTTTCAACACATGCTACTTTTATTCAATGTCCTTGATCATCTTATTCTTGTTATACCCACAGTATACTGTTTTTGTAAACTTTATACATTTTTAAAAGTGATATAAGCCAGATGTGGTGGCTCACACCTGTAGTCCCAGCGCTTTGGGAGGCAGAGGCAAGTGGATTGCCTGAGCCCATGGGTTCTAGACCAGCCTGGGAAACTTGACGAGATCTCATCTCTACAATAAATCAAAAATATTAGCCAGGTGTGGTGTGTGCACTTGTGGTTCCAGCTACTTGGAAGACTGAGGCAGAAGGATCACCTGAACCCAGCAGTTCCAGCCTAGGTGACATAGTGAAATTCTAACTAAAAAAAAAGTTGAAATATATATTTGCATATATACATGTCTATATATACATATACATATGTACATATATACATCTACATATGTATGTTATATATTATATATCACACAGGTATTATGTGCATACATAATACACATACGATCACAAATCCTAGGTGGCCACCCTGCTTAATTATTGCAAAAGAAACACACTAAACTAACAAATGACCACATCAAGAAACACTGTAAAACTCTGTGTCTTATCTCAATCCCTCTTCTCTTCTTCCAGAGAAAACTACTATTCCTTTTTCTAACACCATATGTTGTTTTCGCTTTTTTGTTTAACATTATGCAGATGAAACCATGTGGCATATTTTGTTTTGCATTTGAATCCTTTCATTCAAAGTTATGTTTGTGAGAGTCAACAATGTTGATTCACATGTTCGTTTTCCTAGCAGTATACCATTCTGTTGTATATACATACCACAATGATTTGTCTATTCTGCTTTGATATGCTATGGATTATTCTGTGTGGGACTTGTGAATAATTGGGCTTTGCGCATTTACATATAGTTCTTTTGGTGCAGCGATGCTTGCTTTATTGTTAGATACATAACGAGGTATGGAATTTCTGTGTCATCGAGTATAAACATGTTCACTGTAAAGCTTATTGCGAAAGACTTCTCCCAAGTGATTGTGATCATTTCAACTCCTTAAGAACAGTGATATTTTCTGACTCTCACCAACTGACTATCGTATCATTTTTTAATAATTTTATGAATCCTTGGATAAATAGTAACATTTCATTGGGGTCCTCTTTGCATTCTTGGCATTTTCCTAATATTATAAGAAGTTGAGAATTTTTTTTTCTTTTGTTGTTTTTATCTTATCGGCAATTTTGGAAAGTAGATGTTTGCTCCCCTCCTTGGTTTGGTCACCTCTTTACTCCTTACTAATTTGAAAACATTCTCTGTGTAACCTAGATCTGAGTGCTTTGTCAATATTCTGCTTTGCAGATATTCTTTCTTGCGCTGTTGCTCTCCTGGTCATTCCCCTAAAGGCAGCACTTTGGTCCAATGGACACTTTATCTATTCTCTGGCTTTCACTCTCAGATTTTAAACTTTCCCTTGGAAATGGCACCACAGGTAGGTTCTCTCTCTACACTCTTTCCTTCCTCAATTTACTCAACACTTTTCAAATGTTTGTACTTAAAGAAATATAACCCTTTCCTCAAAGAAAATCCCACATGGAACCCAAAAGATGAAAGTAGAGCATATCTCACTGAAGCAGAGAATGAGTCCAGGAAGCCTTCTGACCAGACCTTACCCTAACTCCATACCACATTTGCCCCCATCACTGTCACAGAGATCTGTCAGGCATCTCTGTGAAACCCAGGATTCTGCAGAGCAAAGCTTGAAAGCCTTGCATTAGTTCCCTTCTTTGCTTTTCACTGAGTTCTCAGAAGCATTTGTCTTCTTTGGTCACTCATCTCTTGGCTTCTGGACTATCATTTTTGAGGAGTCCTACACCATGTCAAAATCCTGGGCATGATCTTTCAGACAATGGTGAAGGTTTCATGTGGTTGACCTCATGGGGAAAGCTGCCCTCCTAACACCAGTTGACTGCGCTGCAGTCTCGGGAGGGGGTCACAGTCAAGGACTCAAGTTCGCCTAGAGTGGACATGCTCCCATAAAAAGCTACATTTCAAGTTCAGATGCCCCATTCACAGACTTCTTGAGGTGACTCTCAGCTTAGGCCTTTCTTGGGTACCACTGCCAAGACTTATCAAGGGAGTTTGAACTCTTCACTCTCAGCACTTTTTCACTCTTATGCCTCTTCCCTCTTTCTTCCCTCTCACCCATGGGTTCATAAGCCATCAGCAATCTTTAAAATGGGACAACCTTGGCAGCAAGATAATTCCCCTCATCCATGCTGGTTTGTCTAATGTAAGCACAGTACCATTCCTGGGGAAATGTGGAACATGGGAGGGACTGGCATCTTTTCCTTCTTTGCTTCTGAATTTTGCTACCTCAAGAAGTGAATAGCAGCATGAATTTTTTTTATTCCAGCTCGACTTCTTGTCTTAACTTCCCACCTGACCACGTAACAGCTCAGGCCTCTATCTCTCTGACAAATTTCTATCGCTTCTTTTAACTCACTGGTCTTCCCTTTTGTCTCCTTTGTCATATCCTCCTCATCTTTCTGTCACCTAAAAATTGAGTATACTGGGGTTTAGTTCTTAGACCTTTTCTTCAGTTACACTCACTCCTCAGGTGATCTCATCTAACCCTAAAACTCTAAAATCATGTGTGGACTGCTTACAAATTTATAGAAATTTATAACTTCAATTCATCCTCTCCTCAAAATCCAAGCATCTCCATTGAGATGTCTCAAAGGCATCTCCACCACTGGAACCTCAACTGGTAGAGGAAAAATTGTTTTATTCCCATTTACACTTTCTAGTTAAGTTTGGAATTAAATATATAACCAAGTTAATCCATAGTAAGGACTCTCTCCTTATCCATTTGTCTTTTTAATAGTATTGAGATAGTCTGTGTCCTAAAAGTTCATAGGTTGAAACTTATTAGTCAATTTGATAGTATAAAGACGTGGTGCCTTTAGGAGGTGATTAAGTCGTGAGGGTGGAGTCTTCGTGGATGAGATTAGAGCCCTTAGAAAAGGACTTGAGAAAACGGGCTTGCCTTCTTCAGTTCTTTCTCCATATGAGGTTACAGTATTTGGACACCATGTTAGAAGCAAAACCAAGGTCCTTAGCAGTCACCCAACCTGCCAGCACCTTGATCTTGGATTTCCAGGACTTCAGAACTGTAAGGAAATATACTTCTGTTCTTTATTAATTACCCAGTGAAAAATCATTACTTTCACAAATATTTATTACATTTGACTGATAAACAATAGAACAAATAGAACCAGTCCCTGAACTTTAGTGGCTTAAAAATTAGTAAAAAAATAATTTCAGTTATCTGAAAAGAGTTTCAGTGATGTATGAGAGGGTACACCAAAAACACTGGAATTATTTTTGGAGAGTAGGCTCTTTACAGGACAGACCACCTGTGCTAGTGTTCTAGGAACCCATTGACATTGACATCAGTATACTAGCTGGTCTTGTTGTGAGAGGCTGCATTCAGATTCAGTGATTTTTTTTGGACATCCTTTTAATGTGTTTGTTCGTTCATGATGGGTGATTTATGAGTATACCTGCCTACACCGTGCTAAGTTTTCAACAGTTTTTGACCAAAAATGGCATGATCCCTGTGCCCCACTCTCTCTATTCATCTGATCTCGCTCCAAGAGATTTTTTTATTTTGTTTGTTTCCTGGAATGAAAAAAGTTCTCAAAGGGAAACATTTTGCCGATGTGTAAGAGATGAAAAAAAACAAAAAACAAAAAAAACAAAGATACTAAAAGGTGTCAAAATTGACATATTCTGTATCAGAGAATACTTTGAAATTGACTACAGTTTAAATATGTAAGAATAAATACACAACTTTTAATAGATAAATATTGGGCTTTTGGGATTCTCCCCTTGTATACAAGGGATTTTAGCAATTTTTATCTATCATCTTGCTTTAAAAAGTAAGAGAAGGAAAACAAAATCAGCATGTTTGTATAAGTTAAATATTGTAATAAGAAAGAAAAAGTCAACGTTAGTGACTGCTAATTGGAAGGATATTTTATCACATGTAGTAACTAAATTTTGTTTCACTAAGCGATTTTTGTGAATGTTTTGCAAAATTTTCATGTTTATTTTCTGTTAGATTTTATACGATTTCTTCTCTTGATTTTTAAAAGCTTTTCAAAAGATCTTTGTTTTTTAAAGCAAAATTGGGCAATAGTTACAGAGATTTCCCATATACCTCCTACCCTCCCACCACACAGCCTTCCACATTATCAACATCTCTCACCAGGGTAGTACATTTGTTACAGTTGATGAACCCATACTGACACATCATTATCCACCAAAGTTCATAGTTTACATTAGAGTTTGCTATTGGTGTTTTACATTCTATAGGTTTAGATAAATGTATAATGACACCTGTCAAGCATTATAGTATCTTACAGATTCGTTTTTAAAAGTATATTATTGTAATTGTTCTATTTTATTATTAGTTATTTTTGTTAATCTCTTACTCAGCCTGTTTATAAATTAAACTATCATATGTGCGCATACATAGGAAAATCATAGTATATGCAGTCTGACCTTGAACAGTATGCAAGTTCACTTATATGTGGATTTTTTTCAATT
Organism: Tarsius wallacei; assembly: GCA_963574415.1. NCBI lineage: Eukaryota > Metazoa > Chordata > Mammalia > Primates > Tarsiidae > Tarsius > Tarsius wallacei. Next base: position 11,873 of record CAUYQG010158574.1, on the reverse strand, counting down.
GAAAATACAGTGTTTGAAGTTGGGTATGCCTGTAATCCCAGCACATTGGGAGGCTGAGGCAAGAGAATTGAGACCAGCCTTGCAATATGATGAGACCTCGTCTCTACAATAAATAAAAAAATTAGCCAGTCGTAGTGGCACACACCTGTAGTTACAGCAACTTGGAAGGCTGAGGTGGAAAGATCACCTGAACTCAGCAAGTCGAGGTTGCAGTGGTCGTGATCATGCCACTACACTCCAGCCTAGGTGACAGAGGGAGACTCCAGCTTAAAAAAAAAAATACAGCATTTGTGAGATACAGAAATTCTCATATCAGGAAAGTTGACTTTTCAGTATATGCAAGCTCTGTAAGACTAATTGCAGGACTTGGATATGTGTGGATTTCAGGGGTGCCCTGGAACCAAGGAATGATTGAATGGAGTTTGGTACTATTCACAGTTTTAGGCATCCACTGAGGGTCTTGGGACATCTCCTCCACAGATAAGGGAGGATACTACTACTTACTTAGATTCATGACAATATTGAAATTAACTGAGCCCTGTGCAACCAGAAAAGAGACATGGGAGAGAAGCTTCTATGCTGTTTTCCCCTCAGAACCTGATAATCTCAAATGACTGCCCCAGTTTCAGAGGTAAGAGATAAGACCACCTCTACCTTTTCTTAATGACTAAGATAAGACTTGTTAATATACATCACCATTCTGTCTTATGATTCTTTTAAGGTCCCTGAGTGTCTCCCTTGCGTACTTGCCTCTGTAAAATCCAAAATTCCTGTTTATTTCTTTGAAATGGTCCTCATTATTGAAAGATCTCTCTTCTACAATTGCCTGAATAAACCATCTCAATTCTTTGGTGTTGTTTGATTTTTTACCCAGGTTACAGAATAATTTAATCATATGATCTTCTAGTACTTTTCACTTGTTTTTGTAACACATAGAGCCCTGATTCATTTAAAAAGTATTCCTCCATATAGTTGACATAGAATTTGCATTTATATTTTTTCAAATAACTAACCAAAGTCTAAGCATCATTCATTAAAAAGGCCATCTCTGGCCAGGCATGGTGGCTCATTCCCGTAATTCCTGAACTTTAGGAAGCCAAGGTGGGAAGATTGCTTGAGGCTAGGATTTCAAGTCTAGTCTGGGCAACAATAGCAAGACCTTGTATCTACAAAAAAAAAAAAATCAAAAAATTAGCCAAGCACAGTGGCATGCACCTGTAGTCCCAGCTACTCAGTAGGCTGAGGTGGAAGGATTGCCTGAGCCCAGGAAGTCGAGGCTGTGGTGACTGTAATCATGCCAGTGCACTCTAGTCTGGGCAACAGAGTGCGACCCAATCAAAATAATAATAATAATGATAGTGATAATAATAATAAAAAGGGAAAAGCTCATCTTCACAATGGTGATAGGGTATATTACCTTTTATCTTCATCATATAATATATTTTTTATATTGTATTTCTATAAACTGTTAGTTTATTATAGGGACTTTATAGTATGTTTTAATATCTGGCCAGTTTGACCCTAAATTTTTCTAGTGTTTTTTTTGCTTATTTTTTATACCAGTTTTGGTATTAACATCTGTAGGCTAAGAAGAAAAGGTGGGTTGGTATTTTGAATATTGGTTTAAGTTTATATATTAACATAAGTAGGATTGACATTTACATTTAAATGTAAATGCAAGTTGCCTTAACAAAAAATATGGATACCTTTCCATTGATTCAAATTTACCTTTCAATTTACCTGTGCTTTCTACATTTATCATTAAGAACACCCCAAGTACTTAACCTTTATTACCATTGTAAGTGACTTTCTTTCTCTATATTTTAACGGGCTATTGTTTTTGTTATGAAGGCCATATGCTTTCTGTATGTTTATTTTCATAGTTTTACAACTTATTAAAATATTAATTGAAATAATTTTATCACCTCCTGAGTGTGGTAGCTCACATTTGTAATCCCAGCACTTTGAGTGGCAGAGATGAGAGAATTACCTGTGCTTAGGAGTTCGAGACCAGTCAAAGCAAAATGGTGAGACCTCATCTCTACAATAAATAAATAAATAAATAAGCCAGGCCTGGAAGACTAAGGCAGAAGGAACACCTGAGCCCAGCAGCTCGAGGCTGCAGTATCTGTGAGCGTGCCACTGCATTCCAGCCTGGGTGACAAAGTGAGACTCTGAATTTAAAAATAAAAAAGAAATTTTATAATTAATTCTTTAGGGTTTTTAGCTCTACTATGATTTCATCTACAAATTGAGATAAACCTGTTTCTTTTTCGCCAATTTTTTACAACTCAAATTGCTTTCTGTTACCACATTGACTTAATATCTCTAGTGTAATAGTACAATGTGAAATCATAGAGACACTAGGCATTCCCTGTTCCTGTTTATTGTAAATGCCTCTAATATTTGCCTATTAAGATGCTATCTTGATAACTAACCTAGATAGATGATCAATAGTTGCTAGCTAGACAGATACATAGATAGATATACATAGATTGAAGATAGGCAAGTATTTTATACACATGCACACACACTAGCAAATCAAGAAAAGATTAATAGATTATTTAGTGTTTCTTTTTAAAATCAGAACTAGACATTACATTTTACTGAAGGCTTTTTCAGCATATGTAGAGATGTTAAAATTATTGCATCTAATAATCTTGTGCATTTTATTAGTGTTTTTAAAAATATTGAACCAGCCTTGCATTCATAATGTAAATGCCAGTTATTTATGGTATGCTACCTTTTTTTTTCCTGAGTCTGTCTCCCTCCTTTGCCCAGGCTGGAGTGCAGTGGCAAGCTTGCTCTCGGTCACCCCAGCATTGACCTTCTGGGCTCCAGTGATCCTTCTGCCTCAGCCTTCCAAGTATCTAGAACTACAGACGTGCACTACCACACCTGGCTATTTTTTATTTTATTGTACAGAAGAGGTCTCGCCAAGTTACTCAGACTGGTCTTGAACCCTCGGACTCAGGCAATCTACTCTCCTTGGCCTCTCAAAGTGCTAGGATTACAGGCTGAGCCACCAAGCCTGGCCAGTATTACTTTTTTAATGTAAGTTAGATTCAGTCTGCAAATATTTGCTTTAGCACTTTTTTATCAAGGTGATAATGATCTGGTCTTATTTTTTGGTATTGTCTTTATGAAGTTCAGGCATTAAAAGTATGCTTACTTTATAGAAATAATTATTAGGTTTTCTTCATTTTCAATGCTCTGAACACATTTGGAGAATTGCGACTATCTCGTCTTCAGAAGTTTTAAAAACTTCCCTGTGAAAATATTGTGGCCTTGTCCTTTTCTCATGGGTAGTTTCTTTATAACTCCACTTTTTTTCCTATGGAAATCTAACTGCATAGATTTCTGTGGATATAATTTTGATAAACATTATTTTCTTTGCAAATTATTCATTTCTTACAGATTTTCACATCTATTTGGATAAGCCTGCAAAGTCACCTTTTATGATTAAAAATATATATAAAAATATATATGTAGATATATATATTCTTTGTTCAAATAGTCATTTTCCCTTTGCCTTGTTCTCCCTCTCTCTGTCTTTCTTTCTCACTTTTCTTGATCAAAGTAACTAGTGGCTTGGTTAAGAAAAACAAGATTTTGATTGAGTTTCACTCATTTTCTATTCTCTGACATCGATTTCTGATTAATTCGCTTTTATTATTTGCTTTTCTGTGTTTTCTTTCATTTTACTTCTTTCTATGTCTAGTTTTTTGAACTGGGAATTTAGCTCATTTATTTTTAATCTTTTATTTTTAATGATAAAATTACTTATTCAATGACAAAAGTGCATTCACCTCTGATAACAGTTTTAAATCCCATAAATCTTACTGTTTTTACTATTCTGATATTCCAGTTTCTTTTTCCCTTTTATCCAAGAGTTTTCTGATAGAATCCACTTCTATATTTGACATGATTCTTTCTAATTGTTATTCCTTTATCATTTACACATTATAGTCTTTCCATTAGCAATTAAGTTTATCAAAGATTAGGCCCCTTCATTTCTAATATTTTATGAGACCACTGTCAGTGTCATAGGAAATTCAGATAATTTTGCTCATGAAGTAATTTTGATTCCAATGATAAAAATACTTGTCTTACTTTGAAAAGGAGTTACTACTTTGTTTTCCATTAGAATTGTTTTTTACATCAACCAGTATTTTTTTGTTATGATTTTTCTTCTATTTGAAAGATTTATTAATCAGATAGGTTTTGAAAGCCTCACAAGCATTTCTCAGACTATATTAACATTTTTATATTTATGTATTCATATTTTATAAATATATATTTATATTGTTAAAAATTACTTACAGCATATGCCAGGGTTTCAAACTGCCTTCTTTTCTTCTTTCACACAGTCAGCATGAGTGCTGTCTCCTAGAAAAGCTTCTTTATCTCTCCAGGGAGAAGTGAGCTAATTGTTTTCGTTTCAATTATTTTACTGTGATTATTTGGGGAAACAAGTCATACATTTAAAAAAATATTAATTTTCTAGCAAACCAGAATAAATAGTACAAATATATCTCTGTATCTATAGTACTTCATTGTTTCCATTTTGCTGTTGAAAGGCATCCTTGATACCTTAGTCAGCCCATCACTGACACATGCAAGGAAAGACAACTAGGTATTGAAAAACATATAGATCCAAGCTTCTTGAGTATAGAGCTAGGTCTGATATTAAAACTCTATGTTTTTTTATTTTATTGTAAAGATGTGGGGTAAAATTCAGGGTTAGATGTACAAGAGTTGATTATACAAGTACCCTTGTTGACATGTGTCCCTCCTCCCCTGGCAGTTTCCCACTACTGCCAATCCCTTGCTTATAGTATTATGATAACTGTTCAAGGTCCACTTAAGAGTGAGAACATGTGGTACTCCGTTCTTTATTTCTGTGATAGATCACTGAGTATGATAGACTCTAAATCCATCCAAGTTGCTGCAAAGTCCATATGTTTGTCCTTCTTTATGGCTACATAATATTTCATTGTGTATACGTACCACATTTTTTAAATCCAGTCCAGCTTTGATGGGCAGCCTGGTTGGTTTCATAAAACTCTATGTTTACTTAGTATATATTTTGTTTGATTAATTTTTACTTTGGTCAATAAAGATAGTATAACTGGAACCATTTGTTCTGTATCATTTTAAAGTAATACATTAAAATTTAAAGTAGTATAACATAGCATAGTATAATTGAAGGAATAGCATACTTTCCCACTGAAGTGATGGTTTTAAACTAGTTTAATGATATTAAGTTTTTTCAGCTATACAAACATATCATTATAGGTTTCTTAGCCTAAGGATTGTATAAATCTAATTTGTACTTGTAATAACAGATTTTTCTACCATTTGCCAAGTTACTGAAGAATATGTTTAGATCACAGAAAAATACATACCAGACATTTAGCAAATAAGTTATTATTAATAATTTATTACTACAAAGGGAAACATTTTTCTTTGAAAATAATGTTACCTGTAAATTAAGCTGGCCAATCCTGAAGTTAATATTCAAGAAGGTAAATGATTCTGTTAGTCTTATTAGGAAATGTGAAATATAAATTGTAAGAAAACAAAACACTGTAATTTTTCTTCTGTACATTCTTTTATTTTCTGGACACAGAAATTGCTAACCTGTTTTTAAAAATTGCTAAGTAAAACAACTTAGAGAATTATATATGAAAAATTAAGTAGCATTTTGCATTAGAAGCACCAACAACATTATTTAAGAAAACTCCATTAAAATTCACAACCTCGCATAGTTTGTTATTTCAAGGTAACACTTTTTTACAGAACAGATTGTTCTTGCAATTGTATCCATATTCTTGGTAAACTTATTTCAATAAACATGGTTTTACTTCTTTATCTACTGTGCCTAATTACTTTCTGATTTTAAGAGAGATCTGTAATATAGAGCTTGATAATATACTCCAGATGTCTTCCATCTGATGATATTGTTCTGAATGTATAAGACTTAACAATTCTTTGTTGTCGCTCAAAAATATCTGCCATAGAGCAGTTTTATCAAGTGAAATATTCATTCTAACCTTATACACTAGCTACAGATTGAAGGGGATTTAAAAAGTAGTTATAAATAGCATGTTATCTGCCCACAGACAAATGCACGTTTATATTTGCACAGATTTATTTATTTTTATAGCCATGCTAAAGTCTGTTGTGCACAACTAACATATGATATCAAATGATGATATTCAGTTAATAGATGGAATACTAAACAAACCCTAATCCATGTTTTCTTCATACTTACTGATAGGGGTCACACATTGCATCATTGGCTTAATCTATCTTTGATATCCAAATTGCCAGTTTCTAAGCCTGTCAGTTTTTTTGTCATCTCAGTAAATGTTCATTTTTCATAAACTACCCCTTGGATAATATGGTATCTCAGTTGTTCTACCTCGTTAGAAGACATTTTAGTAAATCATGATTATTGTCATATTGTCATTCTCTGTGTTATGCAGTGAATACTAGATGAAACAATAAGATACTTTGTATAGTAGAGGTGAAAAGTATGCAGAAACAATAAACTAGATGTATTTGTGAAGCAGCAAATCAGTGAATTGAAGAGTTGAGCTCAAATACCTCCACTTAGAAAAACCATCCAAAGCTGATAATAGCATTCAACCCCTTATTAGATCCTGAGCCACAAAGTATTGTGTGATCATCTCATTGCCCACCATCTTCCATTGCTGTTATTTCTTCAACCACCTTTGCAAGCTTCTTTCTTAAATGCCTATGCATGTTCCTATCTCAAGCTTTTCTCTAGGTGAAGTTGTCTTCCGCCAGATCCTGAGTCAGCTCTCAAACTTCAAGCAAAACTCTGCTCAAAAGTCATCTCCTCCCTACAGAAAACTCCTTCCAGATCACTCTGTCCAAAACAGCACTCCTCGTCACTCTGTATTCTTTTATTCTGATTCATTTTCTTCAATACCATCCATTCCCTCATTGGCATTATTTTTCAATATTTGTATTTAGTCACCCTCATGAGAATGTAAGCTTCATAAAGCCAGGGATTTTGACAGTTTTGCTTAGAATTATATCCCCAGGTCCTAAAGCTTTTCACGGCAGAATATAAGTGTACAATGCATTTATTGAATAAATGCATGTGTTATTCATTTTTTATTTATTTTATTTCCCTTTTTGTGGCAAATACACTAAAAGGATTGAAAAAATGTTGGATATCTTCAGGATAAGTTGGAATATGAAAGCGATGATTGAAGGATAAACACATACAAGGAATGAGCTAAGTCACAGTGATGGTGATGAGGGCACAATATGAGTTCTATATGAAAGTGTGAGATTTTTAGTTTTAGATCATATAACTTTTGCTTTGATGAATCACCACTTGTGCCTTAAGGTAAACATAGGCTTATAGCTGGGCTCGGTGGCTCAGCCTGTAATCCCGCGCCTTGGGAGGCTGAGGTGAGTGGATTGCCTGAGCCTGCGGGTTCGAGACCCGCCTAGGCAGGCGAAACCTCATCTCTACAATAAATCAAAAAAATTAGCCGGGCGTGGTAGCGCACACCTGTAATTCCGGCTACTCGGAAGGCTGAGGCGGAAGGATCGCCTGAGCCCAGGGGGTCGAGGCTGCGGTGGCCGGGAGCGGCCACTGCACTCCAGTCTGGGTGATCGAGAGGGACTCCAACTCAAAAAAAAAAAAAACAAAACAAAAAAACATAGGCTTACATTTTAAGCTTTCAATTAAATAAGAATTAGCAAATACAAGTGTCCAAACTACAGCGGCAAAACATTCATAAAGACATTAGAAGCCTACACATTCTTTCTACATAATGTACACCTCATGTTATTTTCAGATAATAAACTTCATTTTGGGTACTGTATACTTCCAATGGTTTACTATTAAATTCTAGAATTGAATGAGGAAAAAATGTCTACTGTCTTCTAAAATAGTATATTTATCAGCACTAAAAAGATACTTGTCATGTTTTCCATAAGATACTAGCATCCCTTTTGGTAGACATTTCAAATACTTCATTACATCCCTAAATAGGGACTCTGCTTAGCCTCAAGAAGATGGGGTTTTAGAAACTATGGGAATGAATGCCAGGTCAATAGAAAAGGTAAGAAAATATAGGTAATCCAAAAATAAAACCCTAAGTCCTCCCACTGAAAGAATTGATGCCTTTCTTGGCCAAAAGGACCAGGGAAATATTAAAAAGTGAGTTCCTGGACACATGGGAAGGGAGGTGGCACATGCCTTTTATAACCCCTCTCTTGAAGTTTAGAAACAACAACTGACCAGAATTAATGCTACAATAGGGATAATAAAACTGACAAAATAGACTCTTTGTGGCAATAAGATATCCAATAATAAACATGCTGTAAAGCCATGCAAGGGAAGGTTTCAGTCACTGCTGCAAGTCGTTAAGTCTTGCTAAGCAGGTCATTGTGACCCAGTACATTGTGGTTGACTCCTACATAGCATCTCTATCTTAAACATTCTTTTTTGTTGACTCCAAGTTTTAGAGTCATTCTTTTAACCACTTGCGAATTAAAGAATCTCTGAGTCCACCTATAACTTGTAAGCCCCGGCTTCAAGATATCTGCCTTTTCTGGCCAAACTAACATATACCTTCCACGTATTGATTTATGCCTGCCTGTAATTCCTACTTCCCTGAAATGTATACAGCCAAACTGTAATTTCATCACTTTGGAACCATGTACTCAAAGTTTTTAGGGTTTGGGTTTTCCCTGGGCTGTGGTCACTCATATTGGCTCAGAATAAACTTCTTTAACACATTTTATGGGTGGAGCTTAAGATGGCAGCCCAAAGGTCGGGTTGTAAAAATCTCCGTGGAGGCAAGTGACAAGAAAGACTCTCAACGTGAGTAGGCAGGCGCTGGTGGGAGCGTGAAAGTCCGTCTGAGGGGATACTTGGCTGCATGCACCCGGGACCCCCCTCTGAGGGCTACTGCAAGCCCCCCCCCCCGAAATTAGAGCTCAGGTCCCAAGATTGCCATGAGAACGTGCCTGAGAAACACCTGCTGAATCCAGCTGATTCCCAGCACCTGGCACCCAGGGCACACCATCACCTGGCATACCGGACCTGCTGGAGCGCAGGATTTGATTATTGGAGAGAGAGCACTGGGGGAATCCAGAGAGAGAAACACATGCCTCATCAACTACTCAGGGCTGGATTGTGGTCCAGAGGAAATATCCTGAAAGCACAAACTTCAGAGGGACCTGACCAGTGCTGAGTTCCAGGCGCCCCACCCTCTACCCTGATCCAGCTGTGGGACCAAGGGTGTGGCCAGAAAAGCAGGAGGAAGAACTCCAAAGAGATCAGTGGTGAGTCCGGGCTGACCCAAACCCCCTCCTCCCCAGCAATCCTCTGAACGGCAGACCCACACAGCTGGGCCACGACTGAGAGGGACAAATCCAGGCGGAACCTGGACGTGAGTCGCAATAGGAGAACCCCATTCCAGGAAAGGCCTGGCTGGGGCAACCCCCTGAGAGCAGGTGCCTGGGGAAGAGACAGTCCTGTACCTCCCCACCAGAGATCTCCCTGACCATATGAGAGTGGGAGGGGAGGACTGCAGCCCCACCCACCTCCACTGCCCCTCCTGCTTTCCTGCTCCTGACACAGGAGAGAATGAAAGAGGTGGTTCTGCAGGAGAGATCTGATTAGAGGAACAGTTACAGAGCCTGCCAGAAGAGGACAGGTTTTTTTTGTCTTTGTTTTTGTTTTGTTCTGTTTTGTTTTTTAAATTTTTCAATTATTTTTTAGTTTTAAAAATTTTCTGTTTGTTAGTTCATCGATTTTTAAAATATTTTTCCTTTATGCATGAATGTGCATGTGAGGCTTTGACCTGAATCCCCCCTACTTAATGTTTTTTTTTTCTTTTCTTTCCACGTTTCTTTCTGCTTTTATTTGTCATTTTCTGTTTATGTGTGTATGTGAATGATTGAGTGTTCACCTTTTGATTCTGTTGTTGGTTTTTTGCTCTTTTGTTCTTCTGTTTTATATATATATATATATATATATATATATATATATTTTTTTTTTTTTTTATAATTTAAGGGGTGTGTCAATATATGTGTGAGGATTCCACCTGAATCCCCCCAATTTTTTTCTTCTCTTTTTTCATTTTCTTATTCTCCCCACTTTGGTCTTTTTGTCTTTTTTCTCTATTCACTTTGTACTAGGCATGTGTGTGTGTGTGTGTGTGCTTAGTTTTCTTGGGGTTTTTCTGTTACTGTGGTTTGTTCTGTTTCACTTTGCTATTGCAGATTGTCTCATAGTGTGGGTTGGTTCCTGCTTTGCATCATCATATAGAGTGCTGGTGTGGAGTGGATCTCAGGAAAACATACCACAATAAGGGAACATTTTAATTTGTAAGCAGCATCTGACTCCTAGGACCCCATCCCCCATTTTACTTGGATTTCAAAAACTAAAAGAGAAAGCAAGGTTTCCCATCCACCATCCTATTTCAAAATAGAACAAATCCAGAACCCAGGTCAGGGAAGAATAGAGGACTGAACAAACATCAGAAGGGAAAGCCTCTTCCACTGACACTGAATAGCAGAACTAAAGAAAAAAACAAGAGATCTGTCACAAATGAGGAAAAGTCAGAGGAAGACCTCAGGCAATTCCAAGTCTACCAAAGACAAAACTCCTGAGATATCAGACCTTGGTGCCCAAACAATGGAAGTCACCAACGACTGGCCCCAGAATACAACAGGAATCAGGGAATAGTTGGAACGAGTGAACAAAACTCAATAAAGACAAGATGCAGCACTAAAAGAGCTTGTAACAGAGATTCTGGCAATAAAAAAATTTCATCCAGGAAATAAATAACAAGATGACAAGCATAGAAAGTAGAATTAATCTGGCTGAAGAAAGAATCTCAGAACTTGAAGATCAGAACATGGAATTAACCTAATCTGTAAGACTCAGAAAGAAAGAACAAAGAAGACTCAGAAAGAAAGAACAAAGCCTACAAGAAATGTGTGATTATATCAAGAGACCGAATCTCCCCCTGATTGGTATCCCAGAAGAAGAAAGGGAAAATGAGAACAACTTGGAATAAGTATTCCGGGAGATAATCCAAGAAAATTTTCCACATCTCCCCAGAGATGTGACCAGCCAACCACAAGAGATACAGAGAACCCCCACAAGACATCAAATTAGAAGGTCAACCCCTAGGCACATTGTAATTCGCCTACACAAAGTAGGCACAAAAGAAAAAATCCTAAAGGCAGCAAGAGAGAACGGTCAGACTACCCACCAGGGAAAACCAATCAGAATAGCAGCAGACCTATTGGCAGAAACACTATAAGCAAGAAGGGACTGGAGACCTCTATTCAAAGTCCTCAAAGAAAAGCAATTTCAACCAAGAATTTCCTGTCTGGCCAAGCTCAGCTTCATCAGTGATGGAGAATTAAAAATCCTTCCCAGACATCCAATCCCTAAGAGATTATGCAGCTTCCAGACCAGCTTTACAGGAGATTCTTAAAAAGGTGTTAAGCATAGAAGAAAGAAAAAAAAGAATCACCACACACTTCTCAAGAGAACAGCAGAGCACAGAATCAACAGAGAATACAGCACAACAAGAAACTTGAAAACACATGCATATATTAACCCCAAAGCCAAAAGAACACAAGCAAACAAAGAAAAAACTTTATAAGAACCTCATGACAGGGATAAGCAATCACATTCCAATAATCAGCCTGAATGTGAATGGACTAAATGCACCACTGAAAAGACACCGAATTGTGGACTGGATAAGAAACCATGACCCCATTATTTGCTGCATCCAGGAGACTCATCTCACTACAAGAGACACACACAGACTCAAAGTTAAAGGATAGAAAATGAGTTT